>VJMY01000017.1:0-307441 GCA_009869795.1 Neelides sp. FZ-2019 | reverse complement strand
AATGGCACTGTTTCAATTACGACCCCATTTGTTCACTGCACGGCCTCCACTGGGTCTTCGAGTCATCTCTTTGTGAAAAGAGGAGAAAGAAGAATGCATTATGATGGGACTTCGTTCATCATTCGAAACGGAGGACACTCGGCGGGGTTCGATGAGAGAAGTCAACTTAAAGTTTATTAGAACCCAAAGCTGCTCGATTATTTTCACATTCGTTGTTAGTTGATTAGTCTAAGTTAGAGTAAAAACTCTATAATAGGATATTTCTTTGTATAATTTTTTGTATTTGGAGTGTATGCATATTTGCAAAATTATTCATTTTACTTGTGATTCGAATCTTTAATTCTTAAATGTGCAATAATTACTTGTACTTCTTATCATTTATGCAACAAAATTGTATTCAATCAATGTAATTGTTAGCTTAAGATTTTTATCATGTTTATCAAATATTGTGCTAATCAAATAAAACTATAATATCATGTTGTAGAAAATTGAAACATTTATTTTTCCTTAATTATCTTCACTAGCCTAAATAGTGTCACTATTTAGCATTACTCACTAACATTAAGAGACTCATTGATTCCTTATTTTACAAAAATCATATTTCTCTATAAAATTGAATATGATGGAATATAAGTAGCATATGAGTTTGTTTAAATATTTAATTGAAGCATGTCAGAAAGTTTGAGTTCATAGCAGAGGTTGATGTAGAGAAAAGGTGCTAATGTTTTTGGATTCAAGCACTTTGCATTCACAGCGTCAGTTTCTTATTTCAATTGAAATTGGAAACTGGGTTTGGTTGGACTCCCAATTGAATTCATGGTGAATTCTTGGGAAGAAGAAGTCAGGCGGACGGAATGGGGAATCGCCGGAGAATGGAAAGATGGGGAAAAAAGAGCGGGGAAGAAATAAGGGACCGAATCAATTGGAAATTCATGTTTAGTAAGGAATAATTCATGATGGAACCTTATGTAAGTTTAATACAGCTCCTCCGTTCTCCTTCAGGGCAATAAAAGATGGGCCACAAGACCATCCAATTCGCCTTCACGAGGCACTTAACAACTCTTGAATATCTTTAAGGGACTTGGACCATTTTGCCCTCCGCCAGCAGACCTCCCTCATTTTTCCAATTAAACCTAATTGAGTGGACAATGTGATTTAAATTTCATCCTCAAACTCAACTCTAGCCAGGGAATATAAATCAATCTTATTACAATCAAAATTACAATGAGTGCATCAAGGCTTGTATAAATATAATGTATACCCTCAAATCTTATTGTGAGGGGCTTCTGGTTTTAAATTTATTTGATTCAATTAGATACCTCGATTCGCCTCCTTATACTTTCAATTCAGTCCTTAATTTCATTATATTCAAATTCTAGCAGCCATCATCCTCGTGCTCCGAATTCTCGTAAGTGGTTCCTCAATGAATTGATATTCATACATGAGGTCGCAATGACGCAGAAACAATTGAAATGTAAAAGCTAAAAGCATTGCGGTCCTTCTTTTATCCCTCTCCGACTCATGTAAACCACACCATTTGGAAAAGCTTCTATGGACTTCGAGGGAATAATAAAATTCCAAATGTTCGAATTTGAGTAAGGGAAAGTCTCCTTTGGATTTTATTGGCAGAGGAGTTAAGTAAGAGGCATATATGAAATGTTTCTCGTAAACTTGAGAGGTATTTCTGTATTTTAACATTACTGATTGGGAAGGGAGTTGTGTATGAAGTTTAAACTCAATGTCAGTCAGACTTACTTCGGAGTTAAAAGTAGAGAATAAAAACTCATGTTTACTCTACATGATAAACACATTCAAGTTTTTATATGATCATAATTTACTAATTTAATACTATTTTAATGTAATCCACTGTGAAGTTTGGATCACTTTTAAACATTTTTATGAGCGAGCATGCGAAATGCATTTTTATATGAAGGCACTGCCCAGTATAACATGATCTAATATTGAATTGATATTGATTTGATTGTACTTACATTTATATTTCTTATCATAACTAATGATTATGTCAAAAATTTAAACTGATATTGAATATATTGCCTAATAATTCGACATAATTACTTATTTGCCTAATGCAATATATTTTATATTTAATGGAAGGCAAAAAAGTTGGTGTTGGTAATTTATTGCCTTATATTATTCCCATCATTTTAGAAGTGAACGAATAAAAGAATTATTTGATCGTAAATTTTGAGCAGCGTCTTCGAGATGTTAACTGATAAGTCGCAATTGGGTAATGGACTATACGAAACATTTACAGATCAACACTTGATTGCTCACATAGGCTTTAGGTGAAAATGTGTATGTTTAGGAGATTGTGAATAAAAATGCCATTTGAATAAAATATTCTCCAGATGCAAAGACGAGGCTATAAAATGTATAAAATAAACAGAATTGAGGGTCGTCTTCGAGACACCCAGCCCATAAAACCTTCCGAGTTCTCCTCCCGTTTGAAAGACGGAGAAGTAAAGAGAATTAGAAATAGAATTATAAGCTGTCGGAGAGCAGGATTAAAAGTTGATCGATGGATTTAATAGAGCAAGTAAAAAGTTAAGTACTCCGTAGACGTATTTTGATATTCCATGAGATACTTATGAATGTAAGAGCCCATGAATTAATAAGAACAATCCCAAACAGTAATCTACTTGGCTCCCCATCCAGAGCCAATAGGCTCGTCGAGTCCATTGAGATTAATGTGGTAATATTAAATACTTGCTGATAATGCCCAGGGGAAAATGCAGGATGTGTAGCGTATTTTTTCTGCTCCTGATTATGACCAATTCTCCCGTTTACCCTCAATTTCTTAATCAAGGAGGAAATATTATTTTATCTCAGAGTCATTTGATATAAAATGTACTTATTTATCCCATTTTTATTTTGGAATTTTGATCTTATCCATTCTCAACTTATGGTTTCTTGGCTCGAAGTTCTGAGAGATTGCTCTCATTTGCGAAACCTTCAAATTCGTCTCATGATTTAATGCTCAGTCCTTTCCCTTAATTTAATAATCGTTCAAATACCTAAATTTCTCCTCGGTGGGCATAAGTATATGAGAGCTCTCGCGTCAGCACGACTGGAAAGTTCAAACTTGGAATTGGAAAGGCAAAAGGGAGCTTATCAACACCGACTAGTGCCTTTTCAATCCTTGGATCCTGTTTAAAAACAAGAACACATACTCATACGACTTGATCCACGAGATTTCCCCACTCAAATATTTCTGCCAAAAGTAATAAAATTGAGAATCACCAGTGCATTATGCATACTTGAGCCTGATTAAGATGCGGATTAGTCAAATACAAACTATTGTTTACGTATATTTATAATGTCCATTCCCTGAACAAGATTTCAATTTGATTTTTTTTATTAGACTCTCAATATCGAGTTCGAAGATTTGGTCCGGGTTTTAGATAAATAATTTCTCAAATAATTTACTTGATTTAAATAACATTTCTCTTCCCAATTCTTACAACTTGACTCAAGGCGTTCACTTAGCAAAAATGACAATTGAAGTCATCAAAGAAAGAGGTTTTGAAGGGAAAGGAGTTTTCCCGTTGAGTAAGTCAGTAGGTTTTTTTTGAATAAATGAAGCATTTCCAAATGGCCATTGAACAAATCACAATACAATGGGAATTTCTTTCACCAATTTCCAGGAACTTAAGAGAGAAAACGTTCCTTTGGCCCACACAATAACACATGAGAGGTCCATTACCGGAAAAAGTGAGGGAAAGTGAGGAAGTTCTTAACCAGAAAAGAGAATTCAATAAGAAAAGCACACTCATACATTATGTATTCGCCTAGGCGAGACATTATATATCGTTGTGTATGTTATTGTAAATTCCGAGCGCCCAGATAGTCTATCATGTATAAAATATAAGCTGTTGAAAAAGAATGGACTTTATTCAAAAGAGGAATACAGTTCGAGTTGAAACTGGGGAGAGTGGACGACATTGGGGAAGAAATGAGGGTCATTTTTTGAGGGGAAGAGAGGAATGAGAAATCCTTCTTAGCGTATGGGGCTCTTCTTATCTGTATCATATTATGGTCCGGATGCACATTGAAATTCATGGAAAACGGGGTGGCTCCGCGTTTTTCAATCGAATAACTCGGATGGGAAATTGAGGCACGCTAGGTCTCTGTGTGGAGGCATAGGGGTTCGTAGTTACTCTGTGTGTCCAGCGCGAGGGCCATTACAAGCTCCCGAATATTTACTGTCCTCATACATCCTCTTATAGCTTTGACTTTTTTTCAATCCAAAATCTCCTGCGACACCCTCGAGGAGTATAATGTACATATTTCTCATGCATGAATCAAATGGAGCATTCCGAGGTATGCCGGCAGAATGGCCCTTCGTGTCCGTCTTAATGCAATCCCATCTCATCTCTCTGATGCTCGGAGAGGCTCTCGAGCCCTCAAATGCCCTTTTCCCATTCCCATTTTTATAATAGACTTCGGCCCTGTCCACTTTCGCCTCGACGGATTTCATTCCGATTTCAGGATTCGGATTGAAATGCCTCAATCCCTCAATCCAAATCCGAATCAATAATGGACGCTGGATGTTGAGTAGAGTGTCAGGGAGAATCCCACGCCAATAAGCCACCCTCTCCGTTTTGCATAGAAAGAATATGAATACGATGGGAGAAATGACCCTTGGCTCTCTAGGACACCCTCCTTGGGCAAATCCAATTTAAATCCAATTTTTCTTCCCAACCCTATATAATATTTACAGCTTTTATCACAAATGGGAAATTATTCACACTCGCTTCAAATACACGCTTCAACAATTCTAAACTTCGTCTTTAAAAGTAGTTAAATTTCCGAGTCCAGTTCAGAGTCCAGAGAATTTCTCCCGTTCGGGAGCCATTTGTGCAATTTCAAAACGTTTTGTACCTATTCAATAAGGCAACATCATAAATATTTGTCATTTATAATACTGAAAATCATTAATTTGTTATTTTATTTATGACATTTAAAAGAATGTTTTAGTTTTATTTACTCTATTACAATTTTAATTATGTATTAAATTATATACCAATTAAATATTTAACTTAATAATTAATTTGTAAAAATGAGCTTATAACAAGGATTCAATCGAGTAAACAAAAAGTTGATTGGCAATTTAAACGGAACAAGTTTTGTGAAAGAAGGAATGACGTTATTAATGTTGATTGAGGATTGAATGGAATAAATTCGACGTAGTATATTAAATGGGTGTCGAGTTGTCGAGTCATATCACAGTTTGTTTGTTCATTCCTTCAGCTAACCAGGAATATTAGATTTTCCTTCATCTGATGAGAGGGATGAAAGTCTTCAAGCATTATTTATGATATTGGCTCAATGAGATTATACTCGCCCATTTAATCATTAATGTTATTATTGAGTTAACTCGCATCTCTATCTCTTTTTTATTCTAGCATCATCCATTTAATCTTTCATGTTCATGAAATTAGCCATGCTGTATGTATTTTCTATACATTCTTATATTACTTTCCGGGTATTGAGTAAATTTATTATAGACTTATATAAATAGTTATAGCAGGAAATTAATTATTTTATGCCCATAGAAAATTGTCATCTTTGTCGTATGGTATTCTGTTAAACAGCGAAGAATGAAAATGATAATATTGAAAATAATTATTTGGTTCAGAATCTTCAGAGCATTGCACTTGCATTGCAAGTCTACTCGAGTCCCAAATAGACAAGGATGAAAATTTATTTCTTTGGTTCAATAGTTTTATTTGTATTTTTATTGCGTTTAAATAGCATGGCTTTATTAGTTAGTCCTTAATTAAACTTATTTCTTTATCAACATCATCAATTGCCAAATTGACTACAATTGATGGCATACCATATTCTATGTAAATTATAGGTTGATCCAAAAAAGGTAGTAAAATGTATTAAACTTTCTATGGTTATAATGTAAAAAATTACCTTTTTTGGATCAACCTATATAAATAACTTAAATACGATTAAACTGTTTTTGTGATTAATTGGTAGTTGCCTATTTGGGTTTCGGATATATGAAATATAAATTTATTTCCATATATTACTTAAGTATTTGAATTTTAAAAAAATATACTTATCTTAAAAATCTTTCTCGTGACAGACTGTTTGAATTTAAACATAGAAAATAAGTAAAGTTTGTTCAAGTCTTAAAGAGGCAGTCTTGTTACGTTTGAATGCAATCTAGAAGAGTTTACTTAAGAAATGTCTTGTTTTGTTGATTTTATTCTAGGTGTTTCATCAAATAGTTTTGAAATTAAGTTGATGAAAAGTTTAATTGGGAATTTATGATTCATGATTTAATTCGATCAAAAGTTCGTGTCAAGGAGTGAACATTAAAAAGTGTCTATGAGATCTAATATTCAATTTATTTTTTGGTTTGTGAGAGGTTGAGTTAAATGAAGAGAAAGTTGATAATAGAGTCCTTTCCTTCTCATTTTCTTCCTATGATGTCCCCATTAAATAGTTGACTCATATATAAGGAACCGATGTGTTGGAGAGATAGGGGTGGGCCTTTGATTATTTCTTTCCTAATCTCAATTCAATAAGTGGAAGCAAACAAGGAGCCGGGGCATATGGCCAGAGGAAGACAAATTCCCCCCGTCCAACCGCAAAACAAAACCCGCAAAAACTCATTCCGATTCCGAATTTATTTATTCCACATTTCATTTCTATTTACTCGGGTGGCAGAGTTCTTCCTGCTCCCCCACTTTATCATAATCGAGTCGAATTGAGTCGAGGGGCGAGGAATTAATCAACGAAGACTCGCCGCCGCTCACTCCAACTCAAGAATTCTCTCTCTGACCCAATTGCATTAATCCAACACAAGACGAGGGAGAGAGTCTAATTTGATAAATTTTTCATTAAAATTGAAATTTTCCTTAATTCATTAGCATTCCGTCTTCTAAGGACGAACTCCGCTCCTTTTAAATTCACATCCGCTATATGCTAAATTCACGATTATCTTATTAGTTTTAAGAAATTAAATCAATTATTTCCTCTTCTTGTTTAAACTTTATATATTTAGAACCAGGATTATTTACTCGTATTTTAAGTTCGTGATTTGCATATCTTTATTTCTCACAATATTAATCTAATTGAGTTAAGCAATACTTAATTAATTTTGAATATTTACTTCAATTTAGTTTAAAAGTTTGTTTTACTTCCTAAATACAGGGTGGTCAATATATTTTTACCGCTTTTCAATATTTTCTAGCCGCTGAAAGGAGGATAGAATATCTAAAACATTGCAAAACTTGCACGCTATTTTATTACAAATTAAACAAGTCAATGACAAAATGAAAACGAAGATTAAAGAGATGTCTGAAATGGATTAATTAAAAAAAACCGCGAGTCGGCACAAATATTGCAAAGGGCATATGTTTCTTTTAATGTGGTCCAGACAGTTGAGAATAACAGATCATTTCATTTCGTAAGAATTCTTTGTGCGTTTGTGACGCAAAATTGAACTTGTTCATTAACATACAATAGATATAGAACTGTTTATATTATTGTCTATGAACACTGAAGGAAGCTGTTTACATCGTTTTGATCCTTTTTGATATTCGACCCATGAATTAATTATTGAGTAATTAGGTCGAATTCAAAGAGTCCACAAATTCGAATTGAATTGTGACGAGAAAACAAACAATGTATAATGATTTGATGAAGTTGAAGAGTTGTGAATGTTATTTAGTGGGAAGCTCATGAAAGTGAGACGGAAGGTTCCTTTGATATGTAAAAGTATAGACAACACTATGTTTCTCATTCTAATTAGGCTTCTATTGAACTCACATTTAATCCAAAATACATTGTCAAAGACTTTAACGCAAAACAATAGAAAACATTAATTTCGTATTGACCTTTAGTTTAAACCAGGAATAAATTGAAATCTGTTGTTTATTTGTTTTCCATTCATTAAATAGTGCTTAAATTTATAAAAATATCGAAATCAGTATTGATTATAATCTGAAATGATTACTGATACATCATCAACTGAATTCCTATTAAATTTCTTTTAATTAAAAAAATACTAAAGAATAAATCAGTATAAAAGTTTGTATGACGTAAAGTGAAATAAAAGGAATGAATTAATTTTCAGTACGGAAGCCTTTAGTGTTCGTTAAAGAATGAGAGAAAGGAGATTTATCAAAATGAAAATGAGCCCTAATCAGATTCCTCTTGAGGAGAAAGTATGAAAAGAGAAAAATATTAAACTCGGTTCCCAAAGATGCAGAATATGTTGAAGAAAAGCTAATTTTATTCTTTATTTCTTTAAGAGCCGTTAAAGATGCTAATTTATGCATGTAATGTCGAATTTAGCATGTCTAATAAGAGTTGAAGAAAGTTTCTTCAACATCGGTGTGTATATGAGACAGGAGCTGGGTGCCCGGAGTGAATTTAGATCTGATGAGAATATTCGAGACAAGGGGCTGACTTTTCCTTTTCCTTTTCCCATTCTTTTAAAGCGTCGTATCTTTCTGCGTGTCTTGGGCCTGGAAGATGGCAAGGGCGGCCGAGATGGGATTAGAGGGAACTCAAATGGGCGAAGGATGTGGAGAAGACCAGGGAAGAGAAGAAAGTAACTAGCTGAAAATTACGCCTTAATTACTGCCTGGAATTATTCAAAAGAACTCCATTTGCATAATGAGTTTTCATTTTCCTTGCCTGCCAGGCCACGGCGCAATATAGCCCAGGACAGTTTTAATTCTATCTTGATATAACGAGCCGGCCCCTCGTATAATTTTTCGGTCTTCCTTAATTAGCATTTTATATCATTAAACCATCTTTATAATTCCTCGAGTAATAAAGGGCGCGGAGAGAGGCGATGGGGGAAAGCGACTTTTACTTCTCAACTTAGGCATTTAAAGCATACAGTGTGGGTTCGCTCCTTCCAGTTAAGAGCCCCTCATTATTATTCCTTTTACTTTGGCGAAGCACGGCGGCGGGCAAACCAGCCGAGTCACTTACCCACACATTTACTCCACTTACGGCCCCCCAAATTGTCTCAACTCTTTAGGCATTCTATTATTATGGTCCTCGCCCGTCATGGATCCTCATTCTCCTTCCTAAGACTTCCCCACATCTCACCTCCTATCGTACAATTAAATCAAGTCTTATTTCACATACCAGCCCCATTATTGCCCCATTTCAAATGTTCTTACACGGGGCGAACGAGCAATTATTATTCTTAACTTTTAATCTCTTAGGAAAGTCTTTGGTCGGAGGAGGCGAGCGGGTTTCCACTCCCGTCCCCGCCCCTTCCACAATAAAATGTCAACAAATGGCCATATTTCAGACTCGAGCTCAGCCACATTGTACGCATCTCTTAATTGGAGATTCGATGACCCTCTGTGACACATTACATAAATCTGCTCCCTCACTTCCAACGCTCCTACGATCTATTTTACTCCAAATGTCTCAAGTCCGGTTTTTCAAGTACCTATAATTATGTATTTAAGCATTCCATTATCACATGGCTAATTGGATTATTAAAAACCGAGTTCAAATGCCGGATGGTATAAATGGGTCACTGATCACATTGAAAAAAGGCTTGGAATTAAAAGGAGAAATGCGTTTTTTCTCACTCTTTGGCTGCTGAGTTGACTTTCAGATTTGAGATATCCTTTAACTACACCTTACTAGACGGAATATTTAACAAGACTACATGCATGTTTCCTTATATAGAAGAAATAATATTATGGTCAGCCTCGAACGATCGCTAATCCCTTGTAATGTTTAATGTTAATGTGAGCCTCCTGCATTTGGGCAATGAAATCATCAAGAAATGAGAAGAAATTCATAGCTTTTTAACTCCACGCTTTATACTCCTCGTTCTTTACAATTTCTACTGCTTTGTCGTATTAAAATTATAATACATTTAATGTTAATATAATGCTAATTCATAGAAAATTATTAAATTAAGTATGCTAATTTCCAGCTAATTTGAGTCTAGGTAAATATGCAGAAGTAAAAGTACTATACCAGTATAAAGTTCGAAATTGTAGATACCTTCATAATAAATATAATTGAAATATCTATAAAATATTAAATTTTGTGGTAAATATACCTAAGTGAATACTTGAATTGTAGAGGAAATGTTAGAACTGTTGTAAATGCATTACACTGCAAATAAACGCCTAAATTCTCAAATGATGATGACTATGATGAGTAAGCTCTTTTTTGTTCCTCCAATGGAATATTCATTTATGCTAATTAAGGCCTTGCTTATCCCTTATCTCTAATTATGATAATGCAATTCCCATCGCTCGGATACATTTAAATCTAATGCATATACTTATATATAGGGAGCAGAAGACTTAGAAAAAGAATATGTGAGAGCCTTAAAACCAGGAATAAAAGGGTGGATGATTAACAACGAGAGGGGATTTAATTCCAACAAAAAACGCTTTTCCTTCTTCGATGCATTTGAGCAACTTGAAGTGGATTTAAGTTTAGGTTGATCAAAAAAAATTGTCACTAAATCAAATACATTTAACGTTAAATTATGGGGTTTTTATGTGGAGCTAATTAGGAAGTTAATTAAATTAAAATGATGAGCCTCGCTAGCTCGACCGGCGTATCGCCAGAGATCTTCTCGTATTTGCTCAGGAGGATGAGAAATTACCTATTCAACTCTCAAATGAATTTGACTCTAAGAAATGGGATGGGAAAAAGTTCCTTATTTATTAAATTCTCTTGATAAGGATTTAATTTTTAATCACTTAAAGTTTCCACTTTTATTTATCTTGAGTGAAATGATGAGGCTCATTTCGTAATACGCATTTTGAAGCCTTTGTGAATTTACATAAACAATGAGTTTGTTAATTTTGATTTCATATAAATCTTAAGGAATTCAGCGTTTTATTAATTTCGACAAGTTTTTTTCTCTGCGAGTTTACATTTAACTTTACCATTCATAAATGCGTTGTTGGAGTATACGATAAATAATTTCATTCGTACTACATAATGGATAAAACAGTGATATGCTGGCTAACAAGGTCTGATTTTGAATATATTAATCAATGTGAGCTCTGAGTTGTTCAAAGGATCGAAGCAACATGACGATTAAGGGGGTGAGTATATAGGAAGATATCATTGCTAATGAGCACACCGTGGCATTCGCAATTGTGGTCGAAGTGACAAGATGGAGAGACTCAAAATATCAAACATAAAAGGGCCTTCTTTCTTTGTTAGCCAACCTCGAATTTTTTTAATGTTTTTACGCTTCGTTATAAATTCTCCCTTCATATTTTTGCGGTTTGAGTTGAAAACACGAAGTCATTAATAAGAATTAATTTTAATTAAAAATGTTCTTTGAAATATCAATTCATTGATTTCGATCTCCTCATTTCCTATGATATTTCCTTATATAAATTCCTTCATTTGAAGGATTTTTCATAGACTTCATATACTTAATGTAATTACAATAAAATTACTAAAGGCACTTTCATTTCATGATTCATTATTAATTAATTTTTAAAATGGAAAATAAAAACATTCTGGTTAAGATGAAAATTGAAAGGTCAAATAAATCTTGACTCTCGAGGGTAATTAATAATTGAAATAGATTTAATCCGGAAGATGTTGAATAAATGAATATTATTTATCCGGAGTGTCCTCTTGATTAAGTAGTTAACAAGTTATATAGGAATTTGGTTTAGAAGGCGGCGAAAGTTGGTAGAAGAGGTTGAGGAAGTTTCTGGCCTTATTAGTTTACTCCTCGGAAGTTGTCGAGGGCGGGTGGCATAATGAGGTGAGAAAACAAAAGAGAGGGTGAAGTGGACGAGGGAGAATGAGACGCTTGCGCTTCCGTCCAAACAAATCATGTTTTTTTCCCTATCACGCGGACGATGCGAGGATGATGGGATGATGGTAAAAGGTTGAATAGGGTGTTAATACAAAGAATTTCCATCATTTATAATCAATGTATCATCAGGTCTGATCAAATTGAAGTAGTTTGGTGTAGAGAGCGAATTCCAGGAAAGGATGAGCTGGGCAGCTGAGTTTCAAGCTCAGCGAACGAGCCGAGGGTGTGCTGAGGAGAACTTGAACCCCCAAACCTCCAGCATTCAACTCGCCGTCTCCCCGTTCCCTCATCTCCAATTCGGTTTGAAAGGGAAGGGAGAAGAGGGAAGAATATTAAGGTCTCTAGAGTCCCAAACCCTTCCGACGGATGGTCAGTTGTTGACGAACCCTTGAGCCAGCAACATCCTCCTAACTCGACTACCTCGCTCACTCAAACCACGCATTCAAACGTTCATCTCATCTCCCCCCAGGAATTCTCTAACTTGTCATTCTCCCCATTATTCAACTGTCCATATTATGAAAACATTGTCATAATATGTGATTCAGACTTTTGTTCAGTTCTTTTGAACTACTGATCAAAATTAGAATAACTTCTGAACAATTTAAAATTAAATTGTATTAAGCAATGTTAAACTCAAAAACATTTACTTTATAGTACCGTTTTATGTTGAAAAATTCTTTGGTTTAACACTAACATTAAGTGTAATGACATTATAAAATTTAAATATTAAAAGAAGGCTTTGGTGTTAATTGTCAAAAGTCTTGATTTGGAGAATAAATGTGTTAATTTATCAAACACTTGGGAAATGGCTGCTGAAATCTGCGGAACTCAGTCGTCTTCGGACGGCGAAGGACATAAAGGACTTAATCTCATGAATCAGCATCATGAAGGCTTGTTGCTCGCAGCCGGCGAAGATCGCGGTGAGGATCGGATGGACGACGAGAATTCGATTGATGGGTCGAGTGGTGAGAGTTCTTGTGGGAGCGGACAATATCCCATTCACAAGCTACAAATTGAAATGAATTGCGGGGATGATTACGGGGAGAGCGAGAACGTGGAAGATTTCTCGGAGGGTGAGCGAGAAAGAAAACATCCCTTTGGGATACAACGAAGACCGTCTTCAGATATGCGGGAGAATCAACAGCAAATTCCGAACCGGGCGTATGGAGATACTGGGAATAATGGCCCGGCTTCTTTGGCAAAATTCGGGTTCGGCGGCGGGAAGAATTTCCTCCTTTCTTCTACCGGCAATTCGGTGAGTTTCAAAATGCATTTTCTTTTGCTTTAAAATTGAGAAAAAGGCATACAAGTACACATAATCATGAATACCAGAATATGATTGATCATTATGAGAATTTCCAAAATGATGGAGATTAATGGGATATTAAGATATAAAGTTATTTTTCAATGAATTTGATTTGAGTCATGAAAATTCATAACATTGGTACTCGGCATAATGTCTTAGAATATGGGCTTCATAGGCTTTCGAAATTACATAATCATTTATTTCAATTACTTATTTCTCTTAAAATTGTTTCTTAAAAGCATTTTCATCACATTCTCATTACTCTTGAGTCTTTTTTCTTAAAAATCAGGCAAGATTAATAATATTGATTGT
The DNA here is from genome assembly GCA_009869795.1 of Neelides sp. FZ-2019. Taxonomy (NCBI): domain Eukaryota; kingdom Metazoa; phylum Arthropoda; class Collembola; order Neelipleona; family Neelidae; genus Neelides; species Neelides sp. FZ-2019. The sequence goes on along the minus strand of VJMY01000017.1, from coordinate 293,999 downwards.
TGTATCTTAATGGCTAATTTTGTCTTTTAAGGGAATTCGAGGAAATAAAGGTTTTAAAACTTACCTTACTTCACATAAGCTCTTTTGAGGCGAGTCATTGAAAAGTAATATTCCAAAAGAGAACGAAATGCGTGGATTAATTCAGGAATTAAATGCCGTTGATTACTCTGCAGTCGCTCAATGAGCCTCTTCGCCTTCAAAGCAAGATTTATTATAAACCATTATGATTTTCATTTAATAAATTTAATATATCAAATAGTGGATGCAATCAGGGTCTAATCGTCTAAAAGCCTTTTCTCGTCGTTGATAAATAATTTTTCAATTTTTCCCCACGACTAATCCATAATTCTAATTGCCCCCGAACTTCTTTATCTAGTAAATGGGCTCATTCCTGATCACATTTGAGAAATCAATCAGATTTGCCAATGTAATTAAATTTCTTGCGAATTCCTGCAGATTCAAAAACTCTGAGAAAGCTCATTCAAATTCAATTATATGATCATAGAGAAAATAAAAAGGATAGAAGGAGACCGATGATCACATTACCCTCATAATATGTTCAACAAAGGGGAGACAAACAGGAGGGATTGAATCCAAGATCCCAAATAGGGGGAAAAGAACCCTTGAAGGTGTTTTGTGGAAATTGCACTAATTCTACACCAGAAAAGCAAGAACCGGGGATTATTACCCGTATAACCCGCGTATACATCGTGAAGTATGAAGATAGAAGGAAAGGGAAAAGAAAGTTCTTAAAGTCAATTGAACTGAAGCCCCATGGGTGAGTGTTGAAATCTCTGAGGAGGGCGCGAGGAGACTTGCCTTTATTTGTTGGTGGCTGACAAGGTGTGAAATTACGTTTAGTTCACTTACAGTCGGTCGAGTCACCCGAAATGATGTGTGTTTAGAAAAGGGGCTCATTTCATTCAATGTGATTCAGTCGAGGGCCAAAGGGAACTCAAACCTCACTAATAAGAATACAAGTGGAGTTTTGGAATTTTACCTCTCCATTTCCCTTTTCCATCTCCTCTGTGTTTGGTGAACACAAGAGTTGAAGCGTCAAACATTGAAAGATTTCAATTCCGAATTTAAGGGGATCCAGTCCAGGGCGAGAGAGGAAGAAGGGGGAAAGAGGATATAAGTATTAAAATCTCGGTTCTAGATCCAAATCTAAGTCCTACTTCTTCTCAGGCTAATCATTTAATTCTGCCCTTGTTCGCCCTACCTATGAAATTAATCAGAGTTCCTCTTTATCTTCGCAGGAGCTCGAACGCGACTCCTCGACATGAGCGATCCAAATCCAATCTCCTCGGAAATCTCAGCTTTACTCTTCCTAATTATTTCTAAGTAGTCGGTAAATTATTCAATTTGGAATTGGAAGCTCATGTAGTCGAGTTCGTCAGTTTCCCCTCGCCACTTGATGGGAATTTATGTAAAAATCCTTCGCAAGGAAATTCAATATGGAAATAAAATTAAGAAATGAAAATGAACCACCGAACGATGAAGTTCTAAAAGGCATTAGAACTCTCAGCATTTAATTTCCAACTAAGTAAGTACTTAATGCATAAAGCATTAAATGCACACATTTTGTTGCTCACAATCAGCTAGTCATAATGCTATAATATCAAACTGATATTAAACATGAACAATCAAATTAGTCTTCAGGTACTGAGGTGAATCACATAATGTGAAATTCATACAAGCTAGTAATGTAATTGTAATATATGGAAAGAAAGAGAATTCTTGTAGGAGATGTTTCATTTAAATGTTTTATAAAAACCTCGACGTCCACACAGTGGTTGATAACTTCACGCTACGAGACTACCTTGGAATGAATCATTTCATTACGAGTTTATTTAAATTTTATGAGGCTTAAACCTGAGTTTCTCTATCTTATAGCCTCATTTTCATTTATCGAAATGATTCAAATTTAAATAATAGAATTTGGTGCTTTTTACACAAGAGACTCTCATTGGAATACATGTTTAAATAATAACAATAATTTAAGTCTCTATTAAATTTATTTTTATAGACCTCAACCATGATTTCTCGAACGTTAATTCCGAGACACTTTTCAATTTTTATTGTCACTTGCCATATTTAAAATTATTTCATTTATAATTTATAAATACTTCAAGGTTTCTTAATTTCTGTTTTCCGTTGGTTCTCCTTTTTATATTATCTCAATAAAGGGCATGTTTTATTCCTAAAAGAATTTTCATGAACTCTCTTGAATGCTGTTTATTTCAAACAACAATTTCAGATTCAATCACACATCCTCAATTTTCACCCATCAAATTCCAAATTAATTCTACGAGGCCAAAATGAAAAGACAAAGATTCCTATCTAGTAGACTCAGCTCAAAGTCCAAATAAGATCTCAAATTTGGATTATTTTTTTCAATTAACTTCCTTTGTGCTTTTGGGGCTCAATGGCATGTCGAAATCTTACCCCGATACAAGATTTAACATTTAATTAGTGAATGTTTTCTTTGGGTCACTCTAATTGTGAAGCCTTAATCCATTGAGAAGACGTGAGCGAACAAGCCTTTTCTTTCCCTTTGCGATTTACAGTGACAATTTATCCTTATACTCTAACCAAAATTTCTTATCGTTTGGTCCTTGTGGCAAGGGTGCCATTGCGTTGATTTTAACAAAAAATTTAAAGGGTAAAATGAATAAAGTAATCCGTAAAACAAAGTCCTTTGTTGATTGAAAATAATTCATATACTAAATAGTCAAAAATTACTTTATTGAATGGCTTGTGTGAATGAACAATGGGATAAATAAGCACTAACGATAATAAAGTCCCTCGTATTCTGGTATATTGAGTTTGGAAGGTGACGGTGGATGGGAGCGTGGAGCCAAAGAATGGGTAATGTCTGGAGAGCAGTTTATTTGGAAGGGAAAGATAGGAAGTCGGAGCATGCAAGGTTCATGTGAAGGGATTGTAAATCCCATTTTGTCATCTCTGGTGTTTCCTCTTCGTCTGCTCCATGGCTCGGCGTTAGTCGGCCGATGGGCCCGCCGTCCCGTCCTCTCCGTGTGCATTAATTATATAAATTACACTCGGAATAAATCACTTATTTTATGACGCCTGCTCCACTCCCGGTCTCTCACAAAAGCCATCATTCCCTCTCATTCCTTTTTTAACTGCTCCTCCCCACCTCGTCCTCTCAAATGGGAGGCTTCCTCGTTAAAAGGAATTTTACTTTTATTCCTCTCTACTTTAATTATGAACTAATTTCTTATAATTAGGAAGAATTGGCTCCAGAATGCCTTCTTCTGTTCTTTTACACCCCGTAGAAGGAGCACATAAAGAAAATCACGCCCTAGTCGTCTTTCCCTTTCTTCCTGGGAAAAAGAAAAATTGGATATGTAAATTTTTCCTATTTACCTTTAAAAAAAGGACGTGTAAAAAATGAATCTTCAGGAATAGGGAAGTTACCCACGTTCTAATAAGTTATACCAGGGGATATGGCCTCAATGAGTAATTGGTGTAATTGCCATTTGTATTCAAACTTTACTCTTTTGAAAATGCTTTTATTCCCTTTTACATGTAATTTGACGATGAGAAGTCAGTGACTCTGGATTAAATGTTGAGCAAATGGAAATAATAAATGGGATCTCGAATGATTTGCAAAAAAGTGCATAATGGCATCCATAATAATGATAATGATAAGATATTATTCGAAAAAGACAAAAGGTACATATATATAAGAGTTTCCTCCTCAAGATCAAATTATTTATTATGGCCATAATGACAGCAACGGCAATGATGTTTGCTCCGTAGTGTTTGTCTTACTGGGGAAAACAATGAGACTCATTGTAGGGTTGAAATCACGTAGAAAATCGTTTGAAAATAATATGAGCTCTGCCCCAATCTCGATTATTCGTAATGGATACCTTCCATTAGAGGACTCGGAGAATTCTTTGGAGTATCTCGACGAAGACTCAAAGTGAATAATGACGGAGATGAGAATGGAAATGATTGATGCACGATTATGCTCCTCTCCCTGTCAATTACTAAGTGAGCCTGTGCTTTCTTTATTATAATTCCATTCTAATATGGACTTAATCACAAGCGAGTGTGACGAGGGCTAATGCTATGCAAGCCAAAAAGCTTATGAAACAATGGAAAGGGCAAGGTTTCCATTCTTCTTGCAAATATACACATCATCTACAGATATTTACATCACTGCATAGCCAAAACTCCCTTTGTTGTGTGCATTTCATAAGTAATGTGCTTTCTCAGGTACATTGGAGAGTCTCTTCATTTATTAGGAGTTTAATCATAAGTTCAAATCATTCTACCTGTAATGAAAAGGTTCAAATGGTCTTTTGATATTCTGGTGTTTCAACCAGGCCTTCTTCAATCTTGTGTTTCAAAATGTAAAATGTATTCGGCATGGCGCCTTGAGAGCCCTCATTCTCTTATAATATGAAGAAAGAATGGAATGTTTATAAGTTTATAACTCTATTCAATATGATTGGGAAGCATTGAGCGACCGGGAGAGTCCAGTGGACTCGCGAAGGGATACTTAAATAATGTAATTAATAAGAAAAGCAAAATCATCCTTGTCGAATACAAGAGCCTGGCTATTATCTCATTCATTCCCGTCATTAAAAGTGGGTAATTAAAGGTGAGGAAAAAATGAGCCAAACGTTGTGCTCAGTTATTAAACCCCCGAATATGAATATCTTAAATAGATGAATTTGAATACAAGTTGAAAAAAGTACTTATGGAGAAGAGACCTGGAACGTTTATCATTTCCACATTCCTCTAGTTCATAAAGTGTACGACGGCGGCATGTGGGGCGGAATAATGAGGAGGCTCATATCAATAATGAGCATTTAGAAATACTATTATTGTACAAACATGCTTAATGTTTACTGATATGGTCGCTCGGTTGAAAACCAGGAATGCTCAGACTCGAATTAACCTTCTTTTGCCCAAGAAACTGAAGCGGACGTGAAGGAAAAGAACAATTAAAAAATGGTGAAATGGTCTGGAACAATTAAACTCACCGATGAGGAGTCTCTCTGTTGTAGTAATTAACTGAATAAAAATTCAGTCGAACCCCTATTAGTTGGTTAATAAATGGGAAAAGAGGGAGTTCTTGGCTATACGGGCCATAGATAAAATATGTTAATAAATTAGGAGATTCCAAGTGTAAGGAAGAAGAAATAAAAGGAATGAATGAGTATATGGTGATGAGCATTTAGATGTTTTCTAGATTTTCGTACAAGGCCCTGTAAATGCAAATGGGGTTTGGATAAAAATCTCCTTTTCCTATTCCTCATTATGTTGATGGGGTGGAATGGACATTCTAAAAGTTCACCTTATAATATTAATACGGTAGGTATAGGAAATATATTATAACATGTATATGTATGAGTTTTATAGAGCCAGGCAGTCGGGGGAGCCTTTATTTAGTAATATTAGTGTAGTGCGTATATTAGTAGAAGGGAGACTCCAGAGCCCGATGAGCGTCATCACGTAATCAGCCCTTGTTCGAGGGTATTATTATCATAATTGCACATACTTATGCCAGCCTCCTCTTCTCCTCTGCGAGTGAGAGCGAACTAATGTGAAGGCAAATGGGGTTCAGGCCGGGGATGAGGGTGCATGGCGTCTAATCACAACAGTCTCTCTCTTCCCCAGTCCTAAGCTCCGTCCTAAGCTCCGAATGGATCTCTTGGCCAACTTGGACAAGGAACGATGAGTCAAAGACGAGCTAATGCCAAAGTGAAGAAGAATGAATGAAAGATGATAATCATTCTCATTATTATAATGACATGCTTTCTCCTCCTCGTCGGCTCCATGAGAGTTGACGTGACTCGGGCTGGTTAGATGGAAAGCTCTGGAAATCAGAGAGTCAAGGAGATTCCGGTTGAGCCGATGAATGAGCTTGGAAGATGAAGCTCAACTTCATCGTTCCTCCTCAACTTCAATTCCGCTGGCTCAACTTCTACCACGATCGCTATTAGCTATATAAATTCTCTTTGTATATGCCTACTTAATTTAACTATATACTTAAATACTTAACTATATTTCCTTATACTGTTAGTGCAAGGAATGATTTTTGGGATGTATTTTACATTCTAAATATATTTTGTTGTAAGAGTAAGCGTTTTCCGTAGTAGTGGATTGAGACGAGGGAATTAATGGACAAATGCACACCTCTTCAACACATCAATTCCGTGATGGTGAGATAAGAGAAAACTCGATTAACATGAGCTTTAATTCTCCCCCGTTCAATCTGCATTAGATGACATTACATAATAAGGGAGTCGGAGATGGAGCGACTAACAACCTACCACATAATGCATATATAAGCATATGGAAAGTGCATTTATATTATGTGAATGTCTGATGTGGACTTCCCCTATTTGGAATCTCCATCTTTTGTGGTAAGCGGAGTAAAATTACATTACGTCCTTTTTAACTACTTTTAGATAAGATCCATTAAAAGACCCAAATTAGTCAGCGGCGAAAAGGTTTATGTGATTTTAAACCAAGACTTGGTCGCTCCTTGTTGGCTTCTTCTTCTCTGTTTATTCTCCTCCCAGCCTCGTCGTCCTTTCCCCCTCTTTTTACGGCCATGAAATTAAAAAACTAATAATAATCCTCTCTGGAAAATGAGCCTCGGTCTTAACTACTCATTCATTTTCCAGTTAAGGTTTCATTAAGGAAGTTGGCCTAACTTTCCCTGTTGATCTCAAAAGTACGAGTTCATCCTTCTATTTTTCTTAAGAATTTTAAAGGAAAGTTTACTAAGAAAAAAAACTCATCTCTCAATTTATTTTGAAGAGATTTACCATCGGTTGGAGTTTGCAAAGTAATATATAAGATGTGGCCAAAAAATAATGAAGAGGAGCGATGGATCATATCTATATTCTTTAAGGAGTCATTTCCCCCTTCAAGAAGATCCTTCGTCCCATGCACTCATGCATTATAAATAAATAGCAATAAGGAACCACGTAAAAGCAATGCTAATCGAGAGTCTCTCCATCACTTGATATTATAAGACTTTGAGTAATAGAGAAGGTAAAGCGATAAAGAGAGTTTTAAAGGTAAACTTGAATTTCAATTATTAACTGAGTATACATATGGCCTGAGTTCATCCCTTATATTTTGGTTGGTCTGGAAATATTTTATGGGTAATCTTGTAGGGGAGTTTTAGTTCTGAATACTTTACCATTCTATGGGCCTAAACAACCTGAGAGAGAATCCATAAAGGAGTTTAATTGAGAGCCATGATGAACCGGGGCCCATTTCGGAGCAAGTGGAGTCCGGAAGCTTCATTAACCCGTTTTACTCATATAATTACAATCCTTTTATTCTAGTGGGGGAAATAAGCTATTCGCATTATCCTCGTTTCATAATGCATAATGTTTGGGAGTTTACCTTTTGTACTATATGGTAAGTAAGCCAATAGTTTTTATTCCCCTGAGATCTGACATATGGCGAGATATTGAAAGGAGGTTTCAAATATATGGAGCATCTACAACTACTCCGTTCATCAGATACGACCAACAACTCTTGACTCAATGCGAGAAGAACTCCGATGAGTGAATAAAAGTTGAGAAGAATGAGATGGTCAGGAAGCAATAGGAGTGTTTATTATACCGAATCACCAAAGACCAATGTGCATATCGTACAATTGAAGTCTTGTATGGTTCACTCTGTGCTCTTGGGCTGACGCTGAGTTTCTGGAAACCACGGCCGCACTTTCCATAAAATAATGGGGGAGGGGGAGAACAGGCCGTCGAGAGGGTTTTGGTTCGAAAGCCGTCATTCTCGTCTCTCTCGTGTGTTTGAGCATAATTCATGGGATAGCCTATAATTTAGCCTCATAAAATAAATCATTATTAAATTGGAACGGGGGAAATCGGCTATAAATAGTTGGTCATGTTGACATAATCTATTTTATTGAGGAGATCCAACTCTCCCTAGTTTATGATATGGACAGACAAGCAGGGACACCCGGGACAGCCAATTATTACGCCCTATTATGTATCGAGAAATAATGCTGGTTAACAATAATAATAATAATAATAATAATAATAATAATAATGACATTGATCCTCTTTCACACTCATTTTGAGCATTTATAGTAATTCCCAGAGTCGCGTCTAATGAGAACTATATATTAATAATAGCATGTAATAAGCAATATAAACTTATTGAGTGAGTTCGATAGTATTAAATACATGGAACTATAAATGATAGGTGATTAGCTGTAACAATATGCTATGATATTACTTGAATTCGTAGTTTAATAGTTTAGTTTCCTTATTATAATAGTTAATAGCCACATTAGCCTCGTGTGATTGAAGCTCAGCGAATGAAATTATGCATAATATGTTTATAAGAGGATTTTAGAAGAAAACCTTTGTTTCCTTTCCCATGTCATCATCATAAAGTATCCTAATAAACCATCATACTCTTTCTAATTACTCTTGCTCAAGAAGGTGAGAGAACCCCAGTGGGGCTCAGCGAATAATCCGTCATCTTCGCACTCTTAATTCCTTTAATGGTTTAATGCTCATGTTTTATGAATTAAAGAGTTATGACTTCGCAAGAACACCGAGAGGTATCTCAGCCCATGGTGGAAATATTGTGTGTCAGGAGTCGAAATGGGCAGTAGAGGAGATTTTATGGCTCAAAGACTAACCATGCCCCTTCTTCTAATTTCACTCTCGTACTTTCCTCCGCCTTCATCATTAGAATATTTTCTGGCTCCTTACATTCACCTTTCCTTCTTCTCCGTTTCCTCCATCCTTCATTATTGGAAGGTGAGTTGGAGCGAGATTCGTTCCCTCTCGCCTCGCCTTCGTCCCAATGAATCATGAATGAATTTTCAAAATATTAATCATAATTCAAAAGTTGTTTGCTATGAGCTCGTAAATATTTTTGTGACATTTTTATTAATTCCATAATTAAAACGCCGTTTTGATGAGCATTATTAAATTAAGTACCAACTACACCTTGATGGCGGTTGAACCAACAACGTCAGAGGCATATACCTAACGATACATGATGAGTAATCCGAGTCTTGTAGAGTCATCTGATAAACCTTATTTAAATATGTTATCTTCAGGAACGTTTGTTACATATTAAACTCAGTTTAATACTAACACTAACTTACATTCAATGAACCAATTGTCAGTAAACATTGCTCATCACCATATTCATGCGAACATTAAACATTGTAGTATAAGAAGTTTTTAAATTATAAAGTGTTGTTTTTCATCTTACTTATTTATCGATCATTTTCAATTACATTATGTAATACAAGTAATGAATATTAATCGGTCATTTTTTGAATAAATGCATGCATTAACTATATTTTTAAATTAAAAATTAATACCTAACTGAACTCACGGTGAACTTTTTTGATATGACGAAGCATGAATATAAATTCTATTGAACCCAGTGCTTGTCAATTCATTAACAATTGATACTAATTTTAGCTTTAAATATTTTTATGCTCATTTATGCTAAGAATTTAGACAATTAAATTAATACTTACTTAGACAATCATCCTTATTAAATGAAATTAAGATTCATTAAATAAATTTTATGAACCCGGGCCCAATGAGATGTATGAATTGGAAATATTTATCATGGTTGTAATTAAGAAGGAGCAATTAAGACTCTTAAAAAATACTTACCCTCATGAAATAATTGATAATCATACTGACAATATTGACATTTGCAAAGGAGCTCCTCGTTATCATTATTTAATTTAACTCTTCCCATTACCTTCCCCGTGTTCTCCTCTACTTAATAATGTACTCCTCATAATTACAGGTTAGAGAATTCAGGCATTTAATCTATTGTTTTCCATGTCTGAAAACATGCAATTCTTCTTAAGCCCAAAGGTTGTAAATCCACATTACTCCCCGTCTCGCTACCCATTCCAAGAAGATTTATAATTTTGGCTTTGACCAAAGCGGTCAAGAGAAGCCAAGGCGGAAAACTCAATAATCATAATACTCGTCTCATCGAGTAATTACGAGTGCGTAAACGAAATTCATTTAATTTATACACATAAAGAAAATAAACAGATAAAATATATGAAATGGGTTTGATGGTTATTAATTCCGAACTTTCCTCGTTTCCCCCTTTGAATATTCTATGCATTGATGATTCATTTTCTTTAATATTATGTTTTCTGGGTACACATTCCTATTTAAGTATGTAATTAGAACTGGCCATTATAATAGCGAATTAAATTATCCCTGAATACAGTCAGAAATGATGTGATCGTATAATTACTCAATTACGTTTCATATAAAAAGAGGTTAACTACTACTATAAATATTTAATGAACTTATTCTAAATTAAGTTTTTAGTCAACTATGTATGATTATGCTATAATAAAGCTTCGTCAATAAGGTTGATTGTAAAATCAATAATCAATGTAAACTAATTAGTATAATTTCATCAGTAATTGAAATTATTCATTTAAAAGAAATGAGATCTTTAAATTAAACGGAAAATCTTCATTTGGCACAATTATAATATAGCTTACTTAATCATTTTTTGTCGAGTAGGTAATTATTAATTAGGTTTATGAAATTATATCACAAGGCTTTTTGTTAATTTCACAGTTTCTAATTTCGAGACAATTGGATCAATTAATGTGAAAAATTATGAAAATTTATGCTGTTCATGGAAAGTTGGGCCGAACAAACTTAATTAAAATGAGAACTTATTATTTTCATAATTTAATCATTGACTTTTGACTTGAAGGTGGGGAAAGTTTCAATTAGCTTAAAAAGTCCTTTTTTCCCAAGTTATTTGGATTTGTTGGAGAGGCGCGAGAGCCTCGCGTGGAGACTTTTCCATTGAGAGCGGAAACGGCGGTGAGAAGTTGGTCTTCATAAATATGCCTAATTCATAATTAGATCTCTCTCTTTTGCCGCATCCTTATTTAGAAGATTAAAGTGAAAGCGAGAGTGAAAGGGAACCTCCTAAACTTTCCTTCCACTAATTTCAAATTGGATGAGTAAGTTGAGAGTTACGGCTATTTTAATTTCGCTCAACGAGGAATTGTTTCAAGTGAGTGGAACCCTTATCAGGATTACTCTTGTTATTATGGAGTATTTCGCAAAAGGACTTTCTTCAACTGTCTTTCCCTAACTGCTCAAATTCTCCATATTATTCTTCCAGGTTTCGGGATGATTATAATTATAATAATTTCTAATTCTCATCCCTCCGAGCTTCTTATGCTATTTTAAGTACGACTTTACCCGTGCCAATGGTAAAATACCCATAATGTTGTCCCTTTCACACACGTATACTAAAGGCGGAGTCAAAAGTTCTGCCTGATTCATCTACAGAGTAAAATCGGCCGCTACATTTAATTTTCTTCAGTTCTCACTCAACTCGTCGCTTTAGAAAGTTTAGCAGCTCGGCATTGAATAAGTTGAATAAGTTGGAGGAGCGAACCCCATTTCTCTCTTAAAGTTCGAAAAATGAGTCAAAGGAAGGATTATTTCCCTCTGATATAATATTGGATTTGAGCATAATTTTAGGGCCGAGGCGTAAATAAATTAAGCCCTTAATTTTAATTTCTAACGAGGAGTGCCCAATTATTGGATTAATGCAAATTACCTACGGGCTCTAATCAGAATTCGTTGATTAATATGTAAATTAATAAGATTACATGATGCAAAGCAATGCTAATTTATATCCAACTTTCCTTCTCTTCTCTCTTCCCTTCTCTGCTTGGGATCCGAAGCCTCCTTTTGACCCTCCGCCCATTTGTCGAGCTCTTCCACAATCTCTTTCTCTTCTTTGAAAGAGATGAAACTATGGATCACTTCCTTACCCTTTCTTCCACTTCTTGGCCTCTAAACGAACTTGGGGATCTTCCCTCGTTTTAATACTCTTTATTTATGTAATAAACTTACAAAGCAATAAATTGAGTCAACCACCCATTGAAAGTCTACATTCTTCAAACACTTTGTAAATCATTGTCCTACTTTTCTTATTGGAATAAAATACACAATCCCTTTATTATTATATTATACAAAAATCATCAGAAAACTTGTTAAATGACAATTGAAAATTAACTTAATAACTTCTTAGTGAGCATGCATTGGGTGTAGTGAAGCTTTATATGATATAAATATAGATAAATTATATTATGTACCCGTTTGTTATTCAGCCTGTTTTTAAATATTCAAAGGAAAAATTGATAAGCTTATTTTAATTTTTTTATGGCCATATAATTTAACGAGCCTCATCAATTTTAATCTTATTTTGGAATAAAAGGGAGCAATTAATCAGGCTAAATTATAGATGGTATGAAAGAGAAGAAAATAATGAGGGCATGGCATGACTATAATTATAAAATTATTTACTATTGGTAATTGAATCTTTTGAGTTGTAATGCAAGAAAAGGAGCTTGATTTACTCATTCAATGAGTGTAAAAGCAAACTACAATGAATTTGACATCAGAGATTATTTATTTGTCCTCGAAATGAAATACAATTTAACACATTGAGTCAAAGCGTATAATTATTCTTTCCAACTAGGCATTCAATTTTTAAACCTTCATTCAAATAAAAAAGCAACTTCGTATCGCACAATTAATTATGCATAATTCTCTCTCTCATCTGTTTCTCTTTTATCATAATGCTATCGTTCAAAATTCAACGTCTTTTTTAAAAGGCTAAAAGTCTTCTGAGCTATTACTTATAAAAAGAATAAAAACCTATGTAAAATCTTATATAAACCTATAATATATATATATAAAGTATTTGCAATGCTATACCATAGTACATTACTATTTTAATTTTAAGAGTACAACAAAAGTAGTTTTATGGAAGCAAAAATTATAATAGAATTTATACATGTATGGTGTATTCTAAGCAATTATCAAATGAAGATGGAAAAGATTCTCGTAAACCGAGAAGTGAGTGACATTAGAATAGAAAGGAAACGACGAGGTTATCCCATTACATAAAATATATTAATAGATTAATAATAAGCTCTTTGATACTTTACGAGGCTAATCCTATTTCACCTTTTGAGCATCATGGAAATGTTCTCTGAGGAGGAAATTCAGACTGCGGCTCGGCTGTTTTGTTTTAAACTTTCTCCTCTCTCTCCAATGAAAGTGATGGTTAAATGGAATATTTAAATATTTGGCCTGCTGTTGAGCGTGGAGGTTGCCCTCGTTGGACTCTCCACATATATTATAGTTAAGCAACCTAGTGAAATCCTCGGCTATGCGGAGCGAGAGGAAAAGGCCAGAGTCTCTCTCAGTACAGTTTAAATACACGAGGCTGTGTTTTACCGACCAACCGTGCTTGCCCGATGATAATATGAAAGAGAATATTTGAATAATTAGCAGGGACGGGGAGAGCCCGTAAATCCCGAAATTATGTGTGATCTCGACGTGCATAATGTTTTGAACGAATATGTGATTAGTCTCATCGATCCACTCATTCTTATCCCACCCTCCCTACACCCAAAGTTCATGCATACATTTACACAATCAAAGATAATGCCGGCCTCTGCTTCTCTCACTAAACCCGCAGTCTCTCTCGCTGAGCCCATTGTCAAATCTCATACATTATCCTCGATTTAAATACATCTACGCCTCGCCGAGGCTCTCTCACAAATTTATGCTGGGAAAAAGAATAGGGCAAAATATTTAAATAAGGGATTGTTTCAAATGACATTACCTAATACTTTTCAAACCCTCAAAATTGAATCTCCTGCTCAGCCAACTGGACCTTTGAATTTTCACTCTTTCCCCTCGCGACGCAATCTGTGATAATTATGTTAATAATTTCCGTCCCCATCCCTCATTACAATCTCTCTTTCAAATTCAAAAATGGGGATTATCACATTAAAATTAATCAAATCATGAATTGTTTTCACAATTAAACTTTTAGTGAGACTTAAGCATTCTCATGTAACTTGGTGACGCTTGTTTCTTTATGCTAATCAGAAGCAATATTTTTTGAAAATATTGTTCATTTTCATCTTTTTTTTAATTCACAATTAGTTAAATCATTAGAAAATCAAGCATTGTTTGCGCATGAAATGAATTAAAATTGTTTACCCTTGCTACTTAAATCCCGTTTTAATCGAATTATTGACATTTACTTCATACATTGACTACTCAATTCATTCCTTTACTGCTTTATTAATTCTTACATACTCCATATAATAAGTATCTGGTGAGTGCATGTTTGTATAAACGGTACTTTCCGCTTGAATTGCTTGGATTTGAAATGGAAATTTTGAATTAGGTAAATTGAAGCGCTGAGGTTGAGAATAATATCGCGAGAAGATATGATTGTTTAATAACACTACTACCAGGCATACATTATGTCTCTTCATACATTAAAATCCACCATAGAGCTGAAGTCCTACCCAATGAAGTTCGCTAATTCCGAAATATCAAACATGAAGCAAATGGTTGAAGCTGGAGCGAGTAAATGAAAATGATGCATAGTTGGTTATTTGGTTAGTTAGCTCGACTGATTATGAGCCTTTATGCAGGCTTGCGACGCATTACCATTTTATGAGACTTTTATTCTCTCTCTCTGTGGGGAGAATATTGCTCATTATCCTCTCTGTTCCACTCCTTCCTTGGACAAAGGCTTAAAGGCCGTCTCTCTCTCAACTTATAACCAACACTGTTCCGAGTCCGCTATTTCTAGCCAAATATTAATCGTCCTCAATGAGATTATTATTACGGATTTTCATTTCATTTCACACACTGGAGTTTCCGTCTCCTCCACTTCGCAAAATTATTCTCATGCATTATTATATTATTATCATTTCCATTTATGCTCTAATTTGGAAGTCTCATAAAATTTAAATAAAACCCTGAGCTCCGTTTTAATAAAGAAAACTCTGAAGAGAGCGAGTGAGAGAAATAAAGGCTTTTGAACTTTGAAAACTTCATATCATAATTGTATATTCTCTCACTTCAATGTGTGTGAGTGTGCAAAGGGTGTTTGAAGAATTCATGTGCACTTTGGCCCTTCTTATAGTTCAATAGTTCCAGGGGAGCTTAAAGTGGCAAAAGTTGAGAAAGTCTTCGTCATTTAAGTATATAAGAAATTATTATCTAATAGCTCCTCGAGCTCGGCAAAATTGCTAATGACTCTAATAAAGGAATGAGTTTTTACTTCTTAAACTCTCCTCTCTCTATGTCCTCATTACAAAGATGAAGAGTTTTTATATATGGCATTATTAGAACGTTAGGAATAATCACAAGTTATGAATTGTAAATGCAAGACTGATTTCCATTCAATGAGGGTGAAATAACCTAACTTGCATAATTCCATTGGAGTTTAAGGGAACGAGCGAGGTGGATGCATGTATTTGACTACTAGTGTTCGTAATAACTAACAAGTCATATAAAGAATCACCCATTATTACTCGAAATAGGGGAGAGAGAAAAAGTTTGGAATCACGCTAGAGTCAAATTCGGAAGTGGGAAAGGGGCTGAATGCCTCAAATCATTGAGAATAGGCTTGATAAAAAACGAAGCTTGTCTTTCGAGGAAAGCTCATATTAGGGTTAATTACAAACGGAGTATTATGTCCCATTCAGCATTAAAACTCTTAATGCTCTCGAGACCTGAAGGAAATATTTTTATATTTGGATTCTAATGTGAAAAAATGAGCAGAATGGGCAATTGAGACGCATATGATGTGAAACCGTATATAACCTGTAATTGTAGGAGATTTAATATCATTTTCCCTTAATGTACTCTGGACGGTTGGTGCATGTTAAATGCTATGCATGAGAAATTATTATTATATTGGCAGAATGCATAATACATTATACAAAACACAGAGGAGTAATAATAGCTTCTTGGCCATGAAGAAATTTATTTCGTGACATTTAAAAAATCTCACTGAATGCAATATGAACATCAGGAACCAATATTGCTCTTCGAGTTCAAACTTCCTTTTACTATTTTCATTAATGTATTATGTTCACCAACTATGCATTATTATTATTCACCCTCATTATTAAGAGCAATGTTTACGAAAGAAGAGAAGAAGGAATATTATTGAAGTTTGAGGTTCAAAAAATTTATCACGACTTCCAGAGAAATGAGGCGAGTTTGGGTTATTGGAATTTTTCTGAGATTTACCTGTATAATTTAACCCCTAAATATACAAAGAATGACCACTTTTACATGAATCTTTCCTTACAATTATTTCGATTATTATTTTCACATGCAGCTTAGCATGAGAGAATAATTCCAATCACATCGTCCCATTAAACAATCGAAATTTTAATAAAATTCGTTCAGTCAATATTTTCAGTCTTTTCCTTTCATTCCTCTTGAGCAAGTAAACTGAAAATATTCAAAATAAACGTTTTTAATTTCTTCGAAAATTTAAGTTAAAGTAAACCGTTCAATACGATGAATGAATTAATTAAGGTTATATTTGTATTCAAAAGAGTGATGCCATACGTGTTTACATTTTGCATACGTTCAAAAAGTGTTTGATGATGAAATACAAATATTTTTAGGCTTTTCCAATATATACGATTAATCTTAATTGTAAATGTAGACACAATTACGTACATTGATTCTTTGGCCTTTAAAATATTCCTCGATAGGGTTAGACGTGAGATTTTGTTTAGGTTCTGGGGAGTTTAGAATTTTAATTTGTTTGAAATTAATACAAAAAGTTCTCTCTTTATCTCTTTTCCAAACTTACTTTGAGTCTTGAATGGATTTAAAATGATTTGATGGGAGGGAGAAAAGAATCCGAAATTCGGAGCAAATAGAAAAAATGATAATTTATGCGCGGAGTATAATGAGATGGAAAGCTCCCCTTTTGTTGTTCAGGCAGGAGCGAGGCTTTGTCGGTCTAACCCCATCCATGTGTGCTTGAAGTGGAGAGGGAAGAGCAGGAGATCCATTGATTTAGCTTCTAATCGGGAACCTTTTTTAAGGGAGTAGTAGCCAAAATTAAAAATACCATATTTGCATAATAAAGAGGTTCTTCATGAGTGATTTGCATTTTTCGGATCGAGATCAGGGAAAAGGGAGCCTCCGTGTTTAACTCAATTCAAATTCCAAATCCTCTCCTCTTCATCTCATTTCTTGTCTACATATGGATGAGAGTTTATTTTAATGCCATCATTTTCATCAGGGAAACTCAGGTTTGGTCGGGGTTTATTAATCCTACACATTATATATGCCTCTTCTTTCAATTTTTATCACAAATTCACCTCTCTTTTCAAACTACAAATTTATGGAGAAAAACTTAATTAAAATTCAACATAAACTAAATTTTGAAAAAAACTTTTTTAAATGAGAATTTTGCTCATCGTGTGCTTTATGAGAACCCACAAGATGAATCTTTATGTTCAGCACAGCTTTGATACATTAAATTATAGTCAAATTTTAAACCGCATACAATCAATGGTAGAACTCAAGATATTAATTTTGTTTAATTATCATAAGACAGCCAAGAAGTTTCAGAATCACCAGATTTTATATATTTGATCTAAAACATTAGCCTATCCTAGTAATAAGACCTTATCAATGAAATGGATAATCAAAGTAAATAAATTATAAAGCATAAATTATTATCTGAACATTTATGCAAATAAATGCTAAATAGTGATGAATCTTCCTTTTCTATCATATTTACCAATATTAGAATCTGCTAAGCAAGGATTTATTAAATAGCATTCTCTCCAAATCGCTGCAAGAAATTAATGAGAACCTCTTGCCTGGTCCTCTTCATATAAGATAATTGCATCGTAATTGAAGAGAGAATTAGATTCATTAATTAAAATGAGATTTTTAATGAGGAGGCTGTGGGAAATGAAAGGTATAATTTATGCCTAAATCCCCCTTTGTAGTAAGTAAAAATAAAAGTAATGATGGGGTGCGAAGAGTGAAAGGAAGATGACAAGGGGCTGACAACTGCTATTGTTTTTACACTTCCACTCTCATGTGCGGGTTTTATACACTTTGTAATGCCTCTCTTCCATTATGCAATCCGTATTACAATGATGGAAAGGCCGAGTGAACACGGAAAAGTATATGAGAGTGGACGATATAGTAAGTAGATGTAGGAAGTTCATATGCTCAAGCTAGGGAGAATTAGAAATTCGTCATTGGGAAAATTTGCTCGCGGACAATTCATCTCCCCTCTGTCTCTTTTAGCTTGTGTCTTTCATCTCCCCATTTCCAATTCCAATCTTGTTTGTTCCTTCACTGTAGGGACCAAGGATTTATACAGAATGTGCATAGCACTACTTTTAGGCTATTAACTAACTTTATAAGTTTATATTTATATCCGCTCCATATGGATTTGTCAATGATGATAATGTCAATACTCATTTTGTCCATCGGATATAAAGAGATATACTTTTGGATCCAATTCTCTTTTTGTAAAGTATTAACTTACCATTCGGCCATTCAGCCACGATCTTATATTCAACCCAAATTACATGCATTGTCCTTCCGGAAGAGTAAACAGAGTTCAAATCTCTCCTTATGTATCCTATATATTTTATATATTTAAGCTCCTCGGATAAGCCCACTTTTCCTCTCGGTAGTGTGTGTGTGAGTCTTTTCATTTTCATTGCATTATCATTTACTCCCAGGTCTCCTCCATGGAGGGTTAACTGGGAAATGGAAATGGACAGACGTTGTTTGGCCAATCTTCCCTCACTCCATTACACGCCCGTGTCCAGCAATTCCTAATGGTAATGGGAATAGTAATGAAATCTGGACAGGACTTCATGAAGTGGAGACTCTTTTACTCATATCATGTGTCCATAATATGCTAATGCATTTATGTAATATAACGGATAGGCTGTGTATTTAGAAAGGCATATATTTGAGAGTTTGTCCAAGGTATAAAAGAGGATGATCGAGGGGAATTTATCATTGAAAGTGGAGGACATAGGCATATAGGGAGATGGGCGTTGGAAGGCAATCGGTGACAATTGTTTGTCAAGTGTGTTGGCCGGAATAATGATGAATTTGGTGTGAAAACCCTTTGCATTATGTATTTTGAATTGGGTGTCAAGCCGTTTTCCCTCACAGAACTACCATATACATATTTCATGGTCCTCGAAGCTCCTCTCGGGCTCCGCGGAGAGCGGAACAGGGGAGTCGGGACCTTTAAAGAGCTTTTATTATTTACCAACCCAGTTTTATCTATCAATTCCCTTTCTCTCTTGCACACGTCGAGCTTCTCCCAAAGTTTTTTAAGGGGGCCAAAGCTCTTTTTAATTTAGTCCACCGTGGAGAAGTCGACAAAGTCCCTTCGCAGCCCTCAGTCCAAATTAGCATCTTCCAAGAGAAGAAAAGTAAATTTCTCCGTTTAATTATTTAAAATTCTATTAAAAGCTCCAATAATAAAATGAAGAGGAGGCAGACGAGGCGAGGTTTTAGAAAAATGTAAATTTCCTCTAATTCAATTCACTCACTCATTTGCAAGGAGGCGAGGAGGGAAGAAAGAGTTACAGACCATTCAGTCGGACATAATGAGCGTAAAAGAAAAGTTTCCCCAAGTGAAATCGGGCGGGTAGGAAAGGTAGAGGAGATATATTTGATTTCCATTCCTTCTTTTTCCTCCACTTCACGCTCGCTCTTCCGCTCCGTCTCGAGACGTGGGAAGGTTACTTAGCTGGGATCAGAATTGGAAAAATTGGTGTCCGGGAATTAAGGCGAAACTTATTCATTATCAGGGCTGGGAGAGAAAAGAAGGGGGTAAGGAAGGTCGGGCGGCGAGCCCTGTGTCGGGAGCCGAGTGAGTGTGATTAGGGGGGTGCCACTTCATTTATATGCAAATGAGACCCATCTTGAAATATTAATGCGCCCTTTTCACCAGTAGGCCCATAGACCTAAACAGCAGTAGAGAGAACATAAGGAGCTGTAAGCCAGACACACGATGGACTCAATCCTTCTTCAGACCTTCTTTTACCATCTATGAGGAAATCAAATGAGATTCCGATGCCTTGGGAGCTCCATTCACCCTTCGTTTACTCATCAGCCAAAAGACTCCTCTCACTACAATAAAGGATCTGAGAGCAATTAAATGAACTTTTCTATTACATACCGACTAATTTCACATCCTCTTAACTTCCACTCCTTATGATTCAAATATTTATTTCAAAACATCTTTCTATTGAAGACTAGCTTAATTGAATACGAAAAAAATCTCGTAATGAGCCTCCCAATTGGCATTTAACCATGTACTTACCCGTGTTTAATTAAGTGTAAAGTTATCCCAAATCATAAATTAAAATAAAGGACACTATTATGTAGATGGAAATACTCTATTTTTAAACAAGTGATTTAAATTTAATTTAAATTCAATATTTACACTGTAAAACTCAAAAAATATCAAAGAATAGAACATTTATTCATGAATGCATTAATTGTTTATTGTGGGCTTATCAAAAAATGAAAAGTGATGACGTTAAAACTTGTTGGTCAAATGTGTATTTGACATTTACGTCACCGGCATTTGTTCCTTTCACTCATTCAGATAATAAATACTTTCATACATAGCATTATATGACAAACTAAATAGTAAAACTTTGCTTTTAATTCACTAGATGTAAAAGGAAGAAGAGTAAAGTTTGATTATAACTTTTACTAGTATTTGGCCATCGAGGTTTTAAGTTTACAGTTCACCATGTGAAAACAGTTTGATGCTGAGATCGCTGGACCTTTATTTTGCATAAATATTCATTTTGGATTATATGGTGAAATGGCTCATGGCGAGATTGAGAGGAATAATGGACCTGGATTTCGCGCGGAAGAAAGTCCCTATTATCTCCTTCCTCTTTAGGGATCTAAAATGAAGTGAGTTAATGGAATTATGATGGGAGCGTTCTGTCACTTGTCCATGGAATTAGAAATCCATCCCTGCTGGCTCCGCTCATCTCCCCCTTCCTATTCATTTCATCTCATTTGGGTCTCTGTGAGGGTGAAATAAGCGGCGATCGCGGAAATGGCATTAGCCAACTGTTCCCTCTCGGCCCTCTCCATTTTTCACTTGAACAAAAGTAGTCAAATTGAATTTCAAGTTTGATTCGCATCCGTCTCATCTGTTAGGTTTCATGCGTCGAGACTCACCTTCCCACCTCTTCTCCCCACACGCTAAGCCGCACTTGAGGGCCCATTTAAAGATAAATTGGGAAATCCGCATTATCATAAAAGACAAAGGAGGGATTTCTCTTTGAAGGAGTTTGAGCAGCTTCTCAACCGCCTCTTGTATTTTTAGCTCGTCGGAACCGGCCGATCTGGCTCGTCTGAATGCGAGATGATTTCTCCATCGCCGCCCGGAGCTCCTTCTACTCCTGGGCACAATAACAATAATAACGGAAGCAGCTCTCTGAACATGATGAAAGGAACCGGAATCGTCAACGGTCACGGTCAGCATTCCGGGAGCTACCATGGTAGCTCGCATAGACAGGCCCACGGTGGGCGCGGGCAGCAGCAGTTTCATCAAGGCTTCATTGGAAGGTCTCATCACCACCACCACAACCGCCATCCAGATCCACTTGTTAAGTCGGAGAGGAAATCTCAGCCAAATTCCCCCCATTGTGACGGTAAGTTCAAGCCAAGGAATTCAACAAGTTCGATCCTCCTCCAGAGCTCGGATTCCTCCATCTCTTCTACTAAAGATATAAAAAAAACAACTTAAAAAGAGTCACACACACAAGCACATAAAATAAAGGTTCTACAAGGTTAAATGGTTAAGAAGAATAGCTACTTTGATGATAAAGAGGCAATTATCGCGAGCCACTTTATTTCTTGAGACGAATATTCATGCGAAGATTCTCTCATGGGTCTTTGACTCCCCATTGTACCACCCTCCTTGCTCGTAATTATGTGTG
This sequence comes from Neelides sp. FZ-2019, assembly GCA_009869795.1. NCBI lineage: Eukaryota > Metazoa > Arthropoda > Collembola > Neelipleona > Neelidae > Neelides > Neelides sp. FZ-2019. The sequence continues at coordinate 272,119 of VJMY01000017.1, read as the reverse complement.
TGGAGCAATAAAGCATTCAAGACCTTAATTGATAGGAGAGGAATTCCCCATCAATTGAGAAGTCAAATAAATTATTAATCGTAAATCGAGAGATTTTGGCAATGAAGCGCCGAGACCTCCGCCGTTGTTTCAACCAAGATTCTCCTCTGATAAGGCTGAAAAGGAATAAAAGTCTCGAAGAGGACGGCCAGGGATTTAAGACGAGGAGAGATGAGTCCTGCATGTGAATGCGAGTGATTTGAGGTAAACTGTCGTGTAAAGTGTAATGGGAACGTAATGGCAGATGTAATATAATTTTTATGAGGGCTCGCCAGTGAACAATAAATAAAATGGGAGTTAAGTCAGAGATCGAGATTAGAGCAGGGAGAGAGGAGGATTCACGTCTCTATGTACATTAGTAATGTGGTAAGTAGGGGATAATCAAGTTTTATGATTGGAAAAAAGCGAAAAAATGAATATGTATAGTATGATAGGAGAGGCTGGGTGAGAGAAATGCTTGGGAATCTTCTTGTGTGAAGAGTCTGTGGAGGTTTGGAACCAAAGGGTTGGGCTCCTCCCAGCCCACATTATACTTAATAGGAGAGGAAGGAGAAATAATTTAATGCATAATAATGTGAGGAGCCATAATGAAATATGTTAGGAAAAAGAAAAAGGAAATGTCTATTGAATATTGAATGGATGCAAATGTGACCGGTCGGCCCTTATTCTCCCGATATATCTTCTCGACCTGCTACCTATCAGAGTCGGAATGATGATGATGGCCGAGGAGCGTTATAGGCTCATAACATAAGTTAAAGTAGCCTCATTACTCTCAGACTTCCACTTCTGAGTCTCCCAAAGTGTTTAAAGTCAAAGACGTGAATGGAATTATCACTTTTTTCTTTTCACTATATATGCATCCTGAACCCATTTTTGCCTCCGCCCCTTATCTCAGCCAATATCTCCGCTGCTCCTAATCCAATTCTCATCCATTATAAATAATAACGCTCGAAATTACAGGTTTGGCCCTTCGACTCCTTTGGTCAATATTAGTTGTATAACGAGCCCTTTTCACTACCATCTCCGAATAAGGGAGCCCAGGCTCTTTTTTAATAAACAAATGATTCGCCTACTACTATCATTAATTACATGAAATTTGGATTTTGACGTATAACAAGGGGATTTAGTTACAGTTTTTTCACCCTTTCCTCTATCGTATAATTTGAGGAGTAATAGTAATAAACTTTAAAAGTCTGGCCATCGTAAAAGATGTGCCTTCCTATGTTCTTTGGCATCGTCAGGAGTTTTGTCCAGCCGAGCAATTGTAATAAAAGACCAAGATATTCCACATTATATTGTAAATAGAAGAAAAATGAGATTGAAGATTTTTTCAAGTTCTTAAATTCCCTGTTGCTCAAATCCTTATGGATTAGAATATTTAGTATTGATAGACTGGAGGATTTTTTAACAAGTGATTTCAATTCATGAGAAGGCCGCACGTCGTTATCACCATTCAATAAATATTAAAAAACCACACATATTACACCAAGGAAAAATTCCTCCGTCATTGAATATTAAGCTCTATCGTTTTCATATTCAGGGTGAGTTTTGATCATAATAAGGATTGATGATGCAATTATAATGGATGCCTAGAGGATTGAAGGTATACATATAGAAAGCGCGATTATGCTCGCACTCCCTTTAAAGCCTCCTTGAAGGCTAATAAAATGGAGATTATTTTACAAACTGGACAAGGGGAGATTACAGAGTATCCCATAATCATTCATCGAGGATGTGAAGCAACGAGAACCTTTCTCGGTGTTTGTGTGTCTGGCTTTTTTTTTCAAATAAGTCTGTGTGAAGTCTATGAGTAATCATAGAGTCTTGAATATTCACTCAACAACAAGGCCATTTAAAATATTTCAGGACAGTTAAAAATGTCCAGGAAAATTTTTCCTAATTCGTTCTCGTTCTTATCCACAGCAGTCAAACCGGAAAATCCAGTCAACATTGGAAATGCTCTTCTGAACCTCGCATCTCTCGGTGGGCTCGCGGCTCTCCAGCAATCCCTTCCAAATCTCATGAGTTCGAGCGGATCTTCTCCCATGGCCCCCAACTCGGTTCCTTCCTCGTCCGCGGCCGTTCTCAATGCACCCCTGAATCTCACCAACTCGAGCTCGTTCTCACACTCTCAGTCGCTGGCCCAGTACATTAGCCAGAACAACAGCTTATTCAACACCAACAACGTGGGGACGCCGCCCGGGAGCGGAGTCATGCCCCAGCTCATCTTGGCTTCTGGTCAGATTGTTCAAGGCATTCAAGGGGCACAATTAGTCATTCCGACGTCACAAGGTAATCAAGGCTCCTGAGCGTCCGAAATGTCCATTTAATTATGAATATTTATGAGGGGGTGCATGGGACTGGAGTAGGAGGCTATGTAATTTGCGATATAATAAATTTGTGTCGGACGCTTATAAATAATAAAGTGTAGACGGTTCGGGGTAAGTGGCATGGGGTTGAGAAATATCCCTCCGATAATATGCTTTTGGTGTGTGATAGAATCCAAGATGAGTTATTCCGGCCAAGAAACACGAGTGCGAGAGGCAATTAAGGGTCGGTGGAACCAAGGTGGAACAATGTGTATTAGAATGCAAAAGCCCATGTAGAGTCTAATTGCCTTTTCTTTGAACCTATTTGAGGTGGAGGGATTTGCATTTTACATTACCTATGAACCGACCCTGTGACAGACTTTGGTGTAGTGAGGAGAAAATACTCCTTTTTGACTCCTTTTCTGCCGGATAATTGCCAACCATTTATGGAAATGTTATTTATTCACATGCAATTTCAATCTCCCGGCCTCTCAGTCCCCATTTTCCGAAATTGCTGTGAAAAAGACGAACGTCTTAATTGCACGCGAAATTTTGCAAAAATTCATAAACAACTCGAGGGGAGATGAGAGATTAGCCTCCGTGATGGAGTTCGTAAACTACGGCCCCCTCAGACGATTCTTAATTGCTCCCCGAATAATTAAAGAATGGAAATGTAGGCGGATTGTCATGCTACCTCCAAATAAATTAATATAATTATCAGGTATTACTCTTTGAGTGAACATCGAACAATTTCCTCTGCACACGTGTGTTTCTCCAGCCTAGACATGTGAAGGAATAATAATTAGTTACCCGGCATAACTCAGTCCAACACCATAAAATGATAGACAAATTTCCCAAATGCCCGATGACGTTCATTATTGATAATTATAACTACACTTCTTTCCATTATACCCCCAAACGGCCCCAATTTGACTCAACTTGTCCAGGGAAAAGTCGGATAACATGTAAATTTTCAGTTCCTTAACTTCTAAAAGACTCCTGTGGCAGTTTATAAATAAATATAAAACTCAATCTGGAGCTGGTGGAGAAATGAAATGAAACGGACTTTTAATTACCCCGCTGTTTATTCTCCCTTCCCGTAATTACACTTTATTATGAAATATGGAGACCTGATGTGGAAAATCCGAATTCGGAAGCCCCTCCTCGTAATAATTAGCTAATTAATTATTCCTCTCTACACCCACTTCTCATGCAAAGAGTCGGAATTAACTCAATTTATTACAAGCTCCTCAATTTTCCATAATTATGACTTTTAGGAATCATGACTCAGACGATTCTCACCATTCCGCTCACTCAACCTGGAAGTCCCCAAAGTCTCTTTAACGGCACGAGCCAAAACTCGATGAAAGGAGCCTCAAATCTCCTAGCAAGTCTCAATGGAAATTCGGCGGGAGTGAATCCTTGTTCTCCGCCCGTTGCTCCCACCGTCCCGCCTTCTAACCAAAGCCCGGATTTCCCTGGTCCCGTCGGAGGACTTCCTGCACCGCTTTTGAACCTCGCTCCTCATCTAGTCAGCCAACACATGGGGGCTCATATACCAATGGTAAATAAAAATTAATTAGCATCAAATTACCTAAATAAATTACATTTTTTTTTACTTAATTACGATATAATTTAACATACATTAATTAATGTTAATTAATTCACTCCAATATAGATCCATGAGAAATTAGGGAATCCCATGGAAAAAACCATCTCGTCTTGTTTGAACGGAGTGCGAGGGATGAATGGAAGGAGAGAAAGTCATAGTGGAAATCCACACCATCAACATCACACTTCACATCACAATCCCACCCATGGCTCCATGAATTCAAACGGAGGTCTCAGCATATCGGCAATGTGTCCAAAGATGAGCCCATGTGGAAGTGGAAGCAGCCTACATGATGAAGATGAAGACAGGTTCTCTGATAATGGTACTTACACTTCAATTTCAATCACCCATCATTTGTCTTCTTTACCTTTAGGCAGTTTCATAAGGCGTTTCCTATACTTTTAAATAATAAACTCATTCATTTCTTAACTCTTGTATGTATTCTATATGACGAACTTGGTCATTATTCTCATTATTTAGGTACACATTTTCACTTTCACGAACATCTTTAATTCTTTATTCTCTAAATATCAGATGGACTTAATAGAAAATACAGTTAAAGCTGTCACTCCATCATTATTGATTAATTAATAGACAGATCGAACAAAAATAATTTTTTTGGCACTAATGACTATGTAGGTTATTCTTTTGAATTTCATTTGGAAATCTTTCGTTCGGTTAAAGATCCTGTATATTTTGCAATAAGAAAAATTTCACGTTAAACTATAATGTATTGGGTGAGTGAATATGCTTAGATATTTGTATAGGAAGCGTGTAGCCATTGAAATGTGTTTATTGAGATCCCTTGTATGGCACAATAGGTATTGACGTGTTTGGGATTAAAATAGGAGTCTGATTAGGGAAAGCAGAGATGTAAAGAGGAGCGTGGGTATTTTCGCTTCAGGCGGAGTAATTAAAAGCAACTAATTAATGTATAAACGTGTGAATAATCAGATGACTCAGATCAAATGGTGGACGGTATCAATTTGGACGAGATCAAAGAGTTCGCGAAAGCCTTCAAGCTTCGAAGACTCTCATTAGGATTGACCCAAACTCAGGTCGGACAAGCACTCTCGATTACTGAAGGACCAGCCTATAGCCAGAGCGCAATTTGCAGGTATGTAATAATAAATCTCTCAATCAATAAATTAAATGTAAAATAGAAGCCTTTCAATTCTTCATTCCATGCTTGAATTTAACTTCTTCTATCATGTATGTACTAGTATTCTGTCGTGTATTCTACGAGATATTAGCCGAATTTTTATTTTGAGTATGTATGTCAATAGGAATGACTATATACTTAATTCATGATTAATCCATGATTACTTTTACCTACCCAAATTGTAAATACAAATGTACAAGCATCATATTCCGTTTGGTTCAGAAATATACAAAAAAAAATATTGTAAAGTGCTCTTATTAGCATTCAGTATGATATAAATTTGAATTATATTTGTAGATTATAAAGCTTTTATTTATTCTTAAAATAAAATAAAAACACATTGAAGCAATAACGCTAAAAAAGTTTTAATTAAAAATAAAAGTAAGAAGAATTAACACAAACTTTTAATACACTCATAAAATAGAAAATGCGTAGAAGAATTCAACATTTATCACTTAAAAATTAAATTAAACTCTTCATTGTTATAATTTTGTTATAATAATGTGAAATTGATTCTAAGTCAGTAGAATTGCTAAGATTTGTACAAGCTCAATCTTCTTATAAATGTAAAGTTCTTATGCTGATAAATACATCTCAATCTCAAAAGGGTAATTTCCAGACTCATAAAATGCGCATGAATAAAGAAAAGTCACGCTTATTTCACGGATTATCGAAACGATCAAAACATAAAATAAAAATCATGGAAATGGATGATATAAAATACAATTAGGGCCACATGAAATTTAAAAGGAGAGACGCACGGGGTTGCAAATGATTCGTAAAGAACAATTAGATTTTAGATGAAAAATTCGTGGATTTCTTCCAGTGTAAACAATAGGCAGCTGAAATAGCAATAATGACAAGTATCAAGACAAAAAGAAGAGAAATGAAATTAATTAATAAAAATATGAAAAAGTTTTCTCCAGAATATATAGAAAATTCCTTAAATCTTTGATTTTCTTTTCGCTCAAATCGAGTCAATTCTTCATCATCGGCAAGAACTTGAATCATCTGGCTTCTTGCATTTTGTTCCCCGTCTTTCAACACTTTTCCCTCTTCCTCTTCTGAAATATCTCGATGAGTCTCATTGAGAAATTGAGCAAATCTTTTTGAGCGAGAAAAGGCGTTTTTGCCTCTTGGGTCAATCAGAGATTCAGGTTCGTTCTCTTGTTCGTGTTCGTGGCTATGTCGACCATGGGCATCTTTGAGTTCCATGAATTGTGGACATTCTGGGCATTTGCCTTTGCAAAGATCCACCGTGCATTCAAAGTAGAGTTCCATTACATCTGGAAATCGAAATGCACTTATGAGGGCAATTGCCACACTTTTCCCATCAACTTTCTCTTTCTTCCATCCACCCATAACTTTCAATCTCTTGGCACAGCCTTGGCTATCCGTGAGGAGATAGCGAGTCAGTTTGGACGAGTCTGTCGCGTAACAATCTTTGACAAAGACGTCAAACTCATTGTCTCCATGAACGGTGACAACTGCCGAGAGATGTTCGCCAATTCTCACCGGACCTCGGACATTCGGAGAGGAGAGAGAGTGCCCTTGGCGAATTTCCATTGTGACCATTGCGATATCACCACTGTACTCCAAAGGAGCCGAATTTGCTTCAAGTGGTAGCACTGCTACGGGAGAAATGACGCTTTCTTCTAAATTCCCTTTCCAAATGCACCGAATTGTCTTTTCTGTATCCCATGCCTCTACGATTCCTTGTTCATTATTCACTGCAAATACTCCTTCGATATACGACGAACCTCCGGAAGTCAGTCCTTAAAAGTTGAATAAAAATTATAAATAATCCTTAATTATTAAAAATATGGAGCATATAATTTATAGTTAGAAGTGTTTTATATTTCTGTTTATTGTTAGTCCCTTCACTGATTAAATTTACCTTGATCAACGTAAGATACTCCACATTCTCCAGTAATCATGTCAAAGTTAATTTCCGTCGATGGTGATTCTCCTGTCACGTACTGACACTTTGGATCATTGTAGTTATCCTTTGCATAAATCGTTCCTTCAAATGGTTTATCGAATTTGAGGAAAACTGACATTTTTTTGAGACCGCAAAGCACGTCAACCTTTTTAATTGAATCCATTGACATCATCCCTATTCCCGCTGAACTAATATCCACTTCAGATTCAACTTTAGGGGGAACATAGGTCCTGACTGTGGTTGTTGATCTTGGAGTTGTAGTAGTTGTCACCGGAGTTTGTTGATTTTCCCATGGGTTTGACGGCGATGCAAATTGATTGTGTTCTGGTGGTGGAGGAGGAATTGGAAGATAAGAAACAGCCGGTTGTCTTGCCGGTGGTGGCTGCGGTGGAGGCTGAATGTTCTTTTGCTGATGATGCACAGGAGCTCCGTAAATTGTTTGAGGTGGTTGTGAATTTTTGTAGTGTTGGGGAGGCGGCGGTTGGCGATACCCTTGTCCATAATACTGACTTTTAACTTGGCACAAAATCGCGCAACAAAAGAAGTTTGCGAACAAATAATGAAATTTTCCAATCGTCCCCATCTTGTATGTCTAACCTACTGGGAACTATTGAGAGATTAATGGCTCGTCCGAAGAAGAGGATGAGACTGGCATCTAAGAAAAGAAAGTAGCTTGATTTATACGTCGAGAAGACTCTACGTCCTATTAATAATTCTTATTAACTCTCGATTCGGCCAGAGGGATCATCTTGACTATCATGCCTAATATTGTACCTTACCATATACTACTTACGTGTACATGGCAGAACAAATATCAGTAATAATAATGACTGAACAAGATAATGAGATGATATAAAATAGATCTATATAGTGATTATGCTAACCACAATATGATAATTCTCTCGCCTCATTGAACATAATTACAATCATTCCTAGCAGTGTATTTGCTACGATGAATATATCCATGCATACTTTGATGCCAAAAGTAGTAAAGAGTAATTAGGTACTTTCATTAAGAATATTGAGATTGTAAATGAATAATGATGACTTACTTCTTCCAATTCAATCTGTAATACGTCAATTGATTGGAGTTATGAAGTCGCTTCACTTTTCCACCTTTGAATTGATTGAAGAATTTCATATATTTTCAATTTGACATTAGACGTTTCTGTTAACTCTTTTGTTATTATCTTTATTCATCTTTCTCTTCACTAATAAAAGTTAGCGTGTGAGCCACTTTTGTTCGAGAGATCCATCAAACCTTCATTGGATTGGACGCGCGAGTCTCACCACAATAAAAGGATCATGGAGGCCCATGAAGGGAAATGAGGGGAAGATGCCGAGTAAGGGAGAAACCATTATGCTTCATCTGTCAGTTTCAAATCACTTGTCAATCCTATGCTCATTACTAGTATGAGAAAGGCATGGATTTAAATCCGATTCCCAACAATGACATGCGTACTTACAAGAGTCACTTGAACATTTTTGTACAGTATAGAATACTATGACTTGTACGGAATCTATAGTGTATCCCCTTCAACTTTTTTCTATTCGGAATGCACCGATGAGAATATAATATTTTGCTTGAACACTTAGCAATTAGGATATTACATTGATAACAAATATTTAAGCATATAGATATATTGGATGTTAATATTAAGCTATGCGAATATTTAAGTCATAGAAAAAACACACCTTTAATCAGTCGTTGAGATCCATCTCTCCAAGATAAGAGCTTAAGAATACGATCTTCTTCATTTTGTTATATCTGTGTGTACTTTCTCTTACCGTTGGAATATCAAAAGGAACGATCAAGACGTTTCAAATGGTTTCACATAAGTATGTACACGCACATTTTAAGCGCGCACTTAAGCTAGCCATCTCACAATAGAGGCATAGTAGAAATATATAGTTAAACATAAAGAGAGATACGGTGAATAAAGATTCTCGACTTTAAAGATAATGAATGAATCTTGGTCTCACCTATTATGCTCAAAGGATTCATTCATACCTGAGCTATTCAGAAGGGCTCATATACCCATCCATGCATGCATAGTTATCCATTAAATATTGGATTTGTGCTCAGAGAGTAAATAAATGCATAGCCACAGCATTAATATTGCAAGTACCTACCAAGTCAAATTGGGATAATTGTACACATGAGTCTAGAAGCTCGAGTGTTGTCTTTTTATTCTGCAGTCTTATTGTTTCTTCCTCCCATTTTTATAACAAAATGATCCCACTCCATATGACAAGTATGAATAAATAAAAGAGAAGTGGTCATTGGATTTCCATGCTACTTTTCTTTGCTTTCAAAGACTCTGGGAGAGTAAACAAAAAATCTATGTCAATGAATTTAATCATAATTTACACTTAAAAATTAAAAGAATATTTATTTAAGCCCATGTTTATTCTCGTAAATAATTTGAAATGTGAAATAAAATTTTGAAAAATTGCTTGTTTTTATCTTTAATTGGCAAAAATTGAAGGGTTCTGAACAAAATAAATTATGAAATTGGGTTTCAATCATATTGATTAAATATTATTCTTTCGATTAGTCAATAGATTTTCGCAAAAATTATTTGTGAAATTTAATTCTTGTTACTTAACTACTTCCCCAAATTATTTTAATTGCAAGGTGCGTATAATCTTCGATAAATGAAAGTTAGAAATGTGTTTACACTCCATCGTTTCTATTGAATGTTCTATTATCTGAGTTCTTGTCTGATCAGATTTTCTAACTTTCATTTGAGTAATTTTCACTAATAATAATCATTAACTAAAAGTTTAATGGTGAAATGTACTAATACAGAATTAACAAGATTAAGTAACTACTTGGACTTACAATTAAACGTATTTATTTATAAGTTTAAAAAAATCACAAACGATAATTCTGTAGTACAAAATATACACGAAATTTACTGCATATTTGTAAGTCAATTCACATCGTGCGAAAAATAATCAATCTTTAAAAAATATACTTGTCATTGTTGACATTATTAATTGAAAGAACCTATTGAATCCAAAAGGATTCCTACCAATGTTAGTTGAGCTGCTTGCGTTCAAATCCGCTTTCTATCAATATCTAATAAACCTCAAACAATGAGTATGGGTTCACTTTACAAACTCTGCATTTATATCATTTAGACAGGTTATGAAAGGCATGAAAAGTTCTAATGGTCATTCGTAAGTTTACCAATGTGTCAAAGTTCTTGAAAGGTGGAATTAACAATGAGTAACAACACTCTTATGATAATACTCAGGTGCATTTGCAATTGACAAACAAGTTTAATTATAAATGCAATATAAGCAAGTGTCCATCATAAGCTCAACTACATGGTTATATGCTCTCAAGTGATTGTTATTATAAAACATCTTGGAGGAAATGCATTAGTTAAATAGTTTTAAGATGACTCGCCTTTTTATCGCTCAGTCAGTAAGAAAAGCGAATGTATTAAATTTCAAAATCAAAGATTCTTATTTTGATTTGCTGTTTAGCATAAAAAGTATTTATCATTTTAATTTCACTTTTTAGAAAAGAGTCACGCCTTGATTTAATAAAGTGATGAAAATTGATTTAACCTTTTTAATTTCAATATACTCAAGTCCCCTCGTAAACTCACTTGTTCTGTTGTTGTTGCTGACTGACTAGAAGTCGAATCTGTGTGTATATTAATTTATATACGTACCGTAAACTACTTGTATACTTAAAATTGATATTTTGTACAGTGCCCTGGCTTGGCAGCTGGCCCAGTCTCAATCTCACTCTAACCGTACATCCATACCGCAGCAATCCATGTATGTCAGTTTTGTTGTCATTTTAAAATAATTAACTTTCCTCCTAATTTAAAATCTTTCTCCTCTCTCCTCTTTCAATTGAATTAATACTTTAAACTTTAACTCATATCTTAAATGACTCTGATAAATGCCCTCAATATGTTCATAAGCCAGAGCACTGTTCAAAGAGAATCAAAATGCTTCTTCTGTCAGTTTTATATGATCTATTTCATTCATAATGATCAGACGACTTTATAAATATACTGTACATACAAACAATGTATTTATACATAATTTATGATCCCAGAATTATTAATAACATGTAATAAACAGTCATTACTCTCTTTTTGTCATGTTTATTATTTCGACTGACATCGAATTAACAAATGTATTATAAAGCGCATCATGATTTCTACTTTATTACTCTCACGTGATGAAATTTCTATGAAAAATGCTCTGATGTGAATCAAAATATTTGCAAAATTATTTTTGAAAATATTTCAAATATGAACAAAATAAACGTTTATTGTGTTCATTCATTCTTGCTTAAAAAACTTGTTATATTTTGCGAGAAAATATAATGCAAAACTTTTCCTTCCCTTTTCAATATTTTCTTATTTATACTTTTTAAATTTTCTTGGAGTGAAATCTTAGAACTTGATTGACCAATTGTTTATGAAGGTTTGAGAAGCTGGACATCACTCCGAAAAGTGCACAGAAGATCAAACCCGTGCTTGAGAGATGGATGAAGGAGGCTGAGGATCGGTTCAAGAACGGCAACCAGAACCTCAATGAGTTTGTAGGAATGGAGCCGTCCAAGAAACGGAAACGTCGGACCTCGTTCACCCCACAAGCGCTCGAGATACTCAATACTCATTTCGAGCGGAACACTCACCCATCTGGTAATTGATTAGCCGAGCTCGCTAATTAATTAATTAAGTAAATTAATTTGCTACGATGTAGGATCCCCCTCCGTAGGTTTTACGTCCCTCAAGTTGATTCGATCGATCTCCCCTTTGCTCCTCTGTCTTTTCAATTGTGTATTTCACCCTCACAGAATGCTAAATTGCTTTGGTGTCTTTTCAGGAGCCGAAATCACGACTCTGGCTCATCAGCTCGGCTACGAAAGAGAAGTGATCCGCATTTGGTTCTGCAACAAGCGTCAAGCTCTCAAAAATACTGTTCGAATGATGTCCAAAGCCTCTTCGCCCATTTGAACATCACGAAGTTAATTAATTAACAAATGATATATATTATGTAGGCTCATATAAACATACAACAATTATCGAGGAATTTTGACAATGTTTTACAGATATTCATAAAACTACTTAATGATACCCATGATATTTATTAATTAATTATAAACACCGCTAAAGTATTTACTACAGGATACATAATTATACTTTTGATGTAAATCACAATTACATACCTATTTCATATTTCAAACTCATGAAATATGTGTTAATGCATCATACATAGGATATTGCAATGAATATGGAAAACTTTTTCAGTTAAATAATATACAATAAGCCATAGGTAATATTTGACTCAATCGCAAATTCACTTTGCTTAAAACTTTTTACTAACTTTTACTTTTCTAAACATACTTACTTTTGACACCGCCATCCACTAGGACTGAATGATTTTCAAAGGAAGAGCAGAAGGCGCAGTTGTATTTATATTACATTTCATTCTCTCGTCACACACATTTAATCTAAGGCATATATCTCAAATGTTCACCATAGTTTATTTCATTATCGTGCAGCACCCTTTCTATCTCAGACCCTTTCAACTTCTCCTAACTTTCATCTCATTCATCTGTCGCTTATTATCTTTTCCCATATCTATACGCATCACATTACATTTTAAATCTCTATTCACAATTACTAATTAAAATAAAATATACGCGATACAATACTTACCAAAATAACACTACCAACCAAAAGGACAGGTGCTGTTATTATTGTTCATCCTTACCATATTTAATGTTTACCAGTTAGCATTCGGAGGCGTACTGTTACATTAATACTGGTTTTGTTCAAATGTCGTATCTTGGATATTTATCTAGTTACTAAAAACAGTATATTACTCTGAAATGAGAACTCGAATTTCAAATTAGGTAATAATTAAAGCTGACATTTAACAAAAGAATGTCAACCTGAATAATTCTCTATTAAGAATGTTTAGGTAAATTTAAGTGTTATGAATAAGGAATTGTAAAATTGAGCCAGGCTTCAATATTAAATAGGAAAAATTATGAACATGAGGATATTATTCTATTTAGATCTCTATAAAAATATGCTGGTGAAACTTTTGCGTGTGCAGAATGTTTCCGTATTTGATTTTACTCTAATATATTCTATGCCATGTGATTATCTCCAGTTTAGTATGTAAGATTGACCCAAAAGATAAAGTTTTTCACGTTTTATGAGTGAGCTCAATGAGTTAATCCAAATTTAATGTCGATTTACCTTTAAAAAAAACTATTCGCAGTGAGACCATTGAGTTGTCGAGAGAATTTGAGAACGTAATATAAAAGAATAAGTGGTAATAAAATGCACTATAGATAAATTATAAACAACGTGTAAAAGACTAGCTTGATATATTAAATACTTTTAAGCAGTATAACTATATAACTAATTAGGAACAACAATCTAGAATTACAATTTATGGAAAAGAGCGTATCGATAATAAATTAAAGTTTAATTTACTTTTAACATTCATTCAAAAATGCAAATCTTCTTAGATATCAATATAATACTTATTTATGATAGTATTACGTATAAAAATGACATAAATATTATACAAAATTATTTATTTATAAGTAATGAAACTCAAAATTAAATGTGTTACATTAATTTATAGCAAGATTATAGGACTCGAAACATTTTTAGAACGACAATCTAAAAGTCTTATTAGTAATATGAAACAATTTCAGGTAAGTAAATAAGTCTAGTAAAATTATTATTTGTTAGGAAATATTATCGAACCTACGAATTTAATTCCGTTTTTAGTTAAATTCAGTGAACTATGAAATTTAAAAAATTATATTTCTCACCTCCCACATTGACATAAAAATTTAGGGTCTAATAATAATCAGTTACATATATAGTTTTTGATTAAATATTAATTACTTTGAGGATTTATTAAGAGGCTTTAATAAAAAAAAACATTAAAAAAATAAATATAAGTTTAAATGATTTAAGTACAACTTGTTAAATGAATTTTGACAAATTCCATTATTAATATAAATAAATTTTAAATAAATATGTATGTATATAAAATTAGTTGTTATTAGATTCTTTAATTTAAAGGATTCAAGTTATCCCTATCATGTTTATAATTGAAAATTGATGTAAATACGAGAAATGAATGTACTAATTATAATCAGTATAAGAACTAAGAACATTTTAAAGTAAAAATGTCTAATTGCATAGTATTGTGTACACCTATCAAGTTTATGAATTTTATTATTAGAATACTCGAAGCTCACACAAATACATTGCATCTTCATGGATGAAAAGTAATTAATTGTTGTCATTTATAATAATAATATAAATATTTATAAAAAATATGTAAATGTATTTAAGTCAGTCTGTCAATTTTAAAGAATAAAAAATGATGTGCATAACTCTGTTATATTTTTTGCATAAGTACCTTTATGCCTTCACATCTTTGACGGTTTTGACCATTGTTTTTAATTTGATATCCATGATGAGAATTAATTGCATCAAAATGTGTAAGGTAATACTAATTTAACATGACTGACCTGCAGCAAATGATTCAATTAAACATTCTAAGCTCGAATAATATTTTACTTATCTCGATTTTATGAATTATCTCTTTGGCCATTGAAGCGAGATTGCGATGAGAAGATTATTTTGGCAAGTTGAGTCTTGCTGGCCCACATTGACTTTAAGCATATGGGATCATGAGCATAGCAAGCATCACGATCAAACTCAATCTTCAAACTTGGGTCCGGAGCTCTGAAGATGTGAAGGTGAGAGTGGTGGATGAAGAGGTCTACTAAGGGCGCACTCACTTTCTTCCCATTGTTCCCCACAGCTCCTCTCTTGTTCAACTGTTTTCTTACTATTTAACAACGAAAGGCCCACATTAGAAAGTATGAATAAGTAATTACCCTCTCAGTCGACCGTCATCATCTTTTGCTCAAATTTTCAACTGTAGCGTACCATTGAGATAGTCATCCGAGTAGAAAGAGAGGAACCGGAAGTCATCACCATTAAAATATCCATTGTTCTTATGAATATCAATTTCCTTCACACTATTAGAATCAGACCTGAATCCTTGATGAGGTCTAAAAAAGCTGAAATTGAACAGAGCGAACGGGATCGGATTGAATATTTGCCAATTTGGAACGGTGTTCATCCTGACCCGGTTGAGAAACTCGTCCTTCACACCAACAGCTTCTTGGAGAAGGAGAATTAACGAATTGCCTTTGTTATTTTCGCTCAGGTTTAGCTTTTTCATTAAGAGGTCGAGAGATTTGAGCAAGAATTGCTCTCGAATGGTGGCGAATAAACTGCTGTCAAAATTAATGGAAATGAGCCCAACTTTGGGGTATTCAATTTGAGCCCCAAGAGAAGGATCCGGCGTGTTTGAATTGAATTGACTAATTGTTTGCTTTGCTCTTTCAACTTGCTCTTGGGTTAAACAAATATTGCAATCTGTTAATTGGGAAAAATCCTTTGAAGTGATGAATCCAAGTATTAAATTTGCATTGTGCTTTTTGTCTAATGACAAATCAAAATAATTTTCTAAAAAAGTTTCAATTTTTTCAAAATTTTTGGCAGTTATGATCAAATAGATTATGATTCTTCGACCTTCAGTTACGTATGGAATTGGTATTACTTCAATCTTACTCAATGGACGCAATCCTTCAATTCTATGCATAGGAAAATAGCAATAAAAGAATTTTTTTAATAAAGAAATGTAATAATCACTAATGAGAAAATATTAATTAGAAAATTAAAGGAGAAAATTACCTCCATATATATTTGTCCTTATCTTGGAAATCCAAAAGATATTCCATGCCTCTTGTTGAATCATATCTTCGATAACCGTAGAAAAATTGAAAGTCAGTCTTTGGTTTCTGTTCTTTAAGAAGGAACAGGAGAGATTTATTGACAACATTGACAACGTCTATAAAGTCTATAGAATCCTTCTTAATTTCTAAAACAGGATCTTGTTCATTCTTTGGAAATATCTGAGTCAATGAGAAAAATTCCCATTTTAGAAGATCAAATCTTGATTCTGGGATCCTTGGACTTGGAACTCCCAATGGCCATTTTGTAAATTCAAAAGGATTTTCCAAATTTTGACTGCAATTTTGAATTTCATTTTGTAAAATTTGGATTTGTCTTTTAACTTCAATTGAACGTTCCTAAAAATTGAACATTCAGTAATGGATTTTTAAGTTTAAACATTACCGTATTAGACTAATTACTAATTACATTGCAAATGTAATATTGCAAAAAATTGTAAATATAATAACATAAAACACTTGCAATACACCTAATATACTTACATTTACAATATTTTGATGAACTAATAACATGTCCACATGACTTGAGAAGGGCCCAATTGTAATGTCATTCCCATTTCCATTAGACGGACTAGCGGAAGTGAATAAATGTCCCTGTAATCATAAATTAAGAATAATAAAACATAATTCGAGTCTTATAATGCGAATCAACCTGGAGTAAACGGGAGCAATTGAATTTCGAGAGGTGTTGAAAGCACTTGTTCAGATTTCCATTGAGGAATAGAAGCGAGCTAGCCAGACACCGGTCGACACGCGATGAGAGTTTCTGGACAACCCTTCGGCTCATTATGAAGCCCTTCTCTATGATATAAAATAATTGCCCTTTTCAGTCAGCCTCTTGACTTAATAAATCATTTTTACGATCACCGGAACTGAGCCGGCACTTTTTCTACTCACTAAGAGAACGGGCCGTATGCACCAATGAAATGCTGTATTGTGTAAGTTTTATTTGTAATATTAGCGTTTGCACTCCTCATACTTGCTCAGATCATGCATGACATGTCTCACGAAATTAAAAAAATACAAATAGGAAAATAAAAATGAAAATTCTCCATGGCTCATGTTCCTTATTGAGAATGTCTATTAGCCATTATTATGAACGTAAGGAGTTAATCATACATCATTTGAATATATGATATGTTTGGACATGGAGTCAAATCAAGAAGAGGCAATGTGAGTAAAAAATAATTGTTAAGTAAAAAGAGCCTTTGACATGAGATCCAAAACTATTGCAGATTGGGCGTGATAAAAAAACCATAATGCTCAAGAAAGCAAGAAACAAATAAGGTTTATCCTCTTTTATATACCCATTATTACACCAGCAATATTACGTCAAAAGTAAGAAACTAAATTATTACTTTTGCTCTTTTGTTGTTTCGACTTAAGGGATTAATAAACAAAAAATTAGGACATGCATAAAACTCGGGAATAATTTTCATCTTTGACAATTATAACTCCAATTGAGAGCTCACAAAAGTACAATTTCATTACAATTATTGATTGGTATAATAAATGACAAGAAACTTTTCAGATAAACCCAACATATCTCATATTCAGCATTGCACTTTATATTAAAACCTCCTTGAAAAGATATAATGTACCTTCCTAATTAAATTCGTTGAATAGAATATCCAGTATATCATAAAAATATGCATATTCTATAATTTTAAAGTTGTTGTAATCTCATAAATAAAATTGTAATGCATAAATAAATCTGATATATACCAACCCAGAGAACAAGAAGCATCTTGAATTGAATTAGAAATCCCCCATGATGTATTTTCATCTTGTGTGATGCTCATTTGATTCATTACACTTGACAAAATTCTGCCGTTCACATAATAGAAATCGAGAGTGAAAAAGAAAAAATCAAAAGAATCTATAAACTTTTCCCTGAGGTATTTGATAGCCTTGAGGGCAATTTGATTATACGTTGCTTCAACTATACTTTGCCTCCTCAATTTCAAGTCTGAGATCTTGCTAAAAGAATTGTATAAAACCTTTGATAAATTCCCATTAACAATCACAATACTTTCAGAAGGAAACCCTAAATTTTTCCCTTTTCTCCCTTCAATTGCTCCATTGAAGAAAAACAAAATTTTGTCAACTTGATTTGAAAGTGTTTTATTGATAGTCACTAATTTATTCATTTCCGGATCCGAATTTGCATCAGAGTATAAAACAATAGCAATGAGCCTCTTCCTTATTCCGAGCTCAGATGAATAAAATCTCGGGCGTCTCATTTTCTTAATCTTTACATAATTCTCCTTTGAACTCTGTCCAATTTGATCGTCCCTTTTCATTACTTCATTAATAATCTTAATCGGATTCTCAACTTCCTTGCTATTATCCCAAGAGGCTGATCCATATTTTGAAAGGACGGAAAACACAGAATGGGATATGGCGTGATTTCCTACAATGCAATCTTTGTCGAGCTCAAAGATAGAAACAAGTGCAATCCCAAAAGTCACCCCAAGGCAAATCCCAACGAGGAGCATTTGTATAATGTTATTTTTGACTCTTCCAGACGACCCATTCTTTGCCTTGATGAAGAAAAGTTGCTTTGACTTTTGAGCATAAAATCTTCTCTTGTCTATCACAAACGATGGGAATAAATTCATTCTAAAATAGGATTCACACTTATTTACACTCTAATACTCAACCACAATAGATTGTTTAAATTATTAATATTCCATAATAATCATTTGAAAATAATTTTACTAGTAATAAACTAATAAAGAAGATTTGAAAAGTAAACTCTGTATTTTGGTAATTTTATAGAATGGAACAAGCTCTTCAGGCTTTACTAGTGTAGACAAAATTAAGATCATTTCACAATTCTGTTCAAGATAGACTGAAACGAATGTACCCTTTAACCATATACTTATTGGTCTTATAATTTTAAGGTCCTCTCGGCTTGTTTTCCTCAAATGTGCCCTCCACCCTCTTTTACCCTCCGTTTCCTCTTACATACATCAAGGATATCCAAGGAATTCTCATTATAAACTTTCTTATCGTAAATGATATACTGAGAAGAGCACTTCTTACATGACCCATAGGCATTGCATAATAGGGTACTTTATCCTCACATACAATTGATGAATTGGAATTTACAATGGGCCTTTAACACATTATACTCTGTGTTGGAAATTGTGGCAATTCGATGAATCGTGACTCCTCCTTCTAAGTCAGTCAATCCTAGCAACAATTATATTTTTGTTTAATTTCGCCCCACTCGTATATAATAAACAGTCAATAAGAATTGAATAAGTAATTATGTAAATACTTTAGGTATAGATAGCCATGTAAATTCATGCTCATGTGCATCTAATTTGTTTCATCTTCTGTACCTAATGTACTGATATTTATCTGTTAAACTCTTATTAGACAGGGTATGCCGGGAGGGAGAATATGATCTCCCTCAGCTCGAGGGTCAGTCACGTAGAACTCCTCACCTTCTCTCCCTCACAGTTCAAACTTCCCAGAGTTCTGAATCTAGATTACTCTTCACGTAGTTCACTGCAAGCGGCATGGACAAGAAATATTTATTTTATCAATTATCATCATAAATAAATATATTCGTGGTGATTTATAAAGTAAATTGAGTTCCGATAACTCATTTCGCTCATGTGTATCCTCCCTCATTGCATACACTCTTTCCTCTCATCTTTCTCTTGCCTCATTGAGCGCCATTTTTGTTCTCTCACCGAGTTGAGGGAGAGAATGTTTTATAATTAAAAAGTCGAAGATTTCATAGTAATTTTAACGTTAGTTTCGCCTCAGCAGTCCCTGAGAAATGTTGCCTGACGTGGGGTGGGGATGATGAGTTGGGTGAGTTTGATTTAACTACTCATTAATATTTATTAATATTCACATCTTATTGAATTGTTCGAATCGTCTTGTAGCCGAATAATCATTTCAACGGCTAGTTATTAGAGGTTAACTAACGTTAAGCCTAATAATGCAAAATAATTTAACACGTAGAAATAATTTTTGATTTCAATATTCAAGAAATTCAAATGAGTGAACTAATTTGTTTATTTTGATTTGAATTTTAGAGAAGTAAAGGCCTGGGAAATTCAGGTGAGCTTCACCAGAATGACTAATCGTCTCATTTGTTTTTTATGATATGCGACAACTTGCATAATATTATTTCTCGTTTTATATTTTTGCAACGGCCATTGAGATTGAACTCATTTTAATTTTATAATTAATCTGCATAATTTCTTAGAAGGTCTGTTATCATTTCCATTTGTTTTAGAAAAAGAAACTCGGGAGGACAAAGAATTCATAAAGGAACTAAAAGAACTTTTTGAAGACCAGCAACGGTGCCCAAGTATCCTTCTTCCAATTCTTTACGGTGAAGACGAGGACGAAGAGGAGGAAAAAGTCACCTTCCCATTGGAAATCAAATTAGATATGGAACCCACCGACCAAAACCCAGCCTTGAACTTCGACCCCGGAGTCGTTGATTTCATGCTCGAGGTGGGCCCCAACGTTTGTTCCTCGGTCGAAGAATGTCGAGCCACGATTGCCTCATTGAGTCCTGGAAAATTCACAGCCCAAACGGTTGCTCGAATTATGCACGGTATGGTCAAAGCCCAAGAGACCCTCAGCATTGGCCTTGGCGGATGGGGCGATGACCAATCGCTCAGCTCTTCGATCAAGGCCATGGGACCCAAAGGAGACGGAATTCCGTCGTGGAATGGGAAGAACTTTGTCCAAGCCGTCCTTGAATTCGTCCCGAACCTTCTCTGGAAAGAAGTCTTCCACGAACTTGATTTCCCTGGTTTTTCCATCAAAGACGGACGATCCTTTAGGAGTCTCATGGAGGCTCTCATCCACGGTCTCGAGCTTCAAAATGTCAACCGACCAGATCAATTCCCCATCGAGACCATTTACCGAAAATGGAACAACACAGAAGGTCAATTGAATTTCATCAAATGTGCTTTGAATCCCAAGAACAGCGACGTGTTTTCCTTCGCCGACTTCCCCTACCATGCCACTACCGTGGACATGTTGAAGACCACCGGCCCAGCTGACAAGAACTTGAACGACATGAAGGAAATTGCCATATGGAAGTCCATTGAGCTCTTGGACCTTCTCCTGTACCTCTCTGACACTGGTCACTACTCCTCCATCCAAGAACTATTTCACTTCCCCATCAATCATTGCCCAGATATCCTCCTGGTCGGGCTCATTCAACTCACCTCGCCGATGAACATGCTTAGGCAGGAGTTGTTGGCCTCCTTGTTCCCCATCTTCCTAGGCAACCATGTCAACTCGGCCCTGATCCTCCAATACGCCTGGCACACCACCAACACCCACGTCCGGCCCATCATGATTCATGCAATGGCCGAATGGTACCTGAGAAGCGGGAGTGAGCTGGCCCAAGACCAAACCAAGCTCTCCAGGATTTTAGATTTGGCTCAAGACTTGAAAGCCCTTTCAGCCCTTCTCAACGCCACTTCTTCCTCCTCTTTCGTCTTCATCATTGAACTGGCCTGTCTTGCCTCTAGAAGAGAATTTCTCAAGCTCGACAAATGGCTGAGCGACAAAGGACGCGAGCTTGGTGAGCCCTTCATCACGTCCCTCATCAAAGTCCTCAACAAACGAGCCCCGTACATCTTTGGCAAAGAAGAAAATCTCCCCAAGACGGCCATCCTCCCACAGGAAACCACCGGCACAATCATCCAATGTCTTCATCAATACGTTGGGAAAGTGAGTCACGAGACGAGCGAAATGATCGTCAACCTCTCCACCACCTACAATCTCTTGTTGAGCAAAGCGAGAGCAGCAAATCTTCCCCCGCACCAACCGCCTGGAGTTCTAAGACCCAACTTCAATGTCGCTCAGTCGCCCACGTTCCCGCCAACTTCGGATTCCATCGTGGGATCCCCGGGGAATTTGGGGAATTTGAATATAGGAACTAGCGGCCCGCCGCCTGCTGTAGCGGCTGCAGCTGCTGGTGGATTTGGTCCTCCACCTGGTTCTCCCTCTAGACTTATTCATCATAATTTCCCGGGTGCGGGAACTCCGGGTTCCAATTACCCTGGACTTCCAATGCCCGTCCCGCCACCGATCGGTCCACCATCTAATTTGCCTACGATAAATCCAATGGGTATGCTTGGAGGTCGTCTTTCTGGGAATCCCGGCTCTCTCTCTGGATCACCCGGGGATATTCGGTCACTAGAGAATGCCCAGCTTTTTGGCGGAGATCAGCCAGATATTTCCAAGGAAGCTGAGGATGAAGCAAATAGCTATTTTCATCGAATCTACAGCAAACCACCTGTGAGTTTATTATCATTTCAATATTTCAAATCCCAAGAATTTGATTTTGAAAACGATTGTAAAATACTTTTTTGTTTATGAAACATGTTTTTAGAGTTTTTTAATCAGAAATTTTAGATTATTTTTTGTCTATTTAATCCAGTACACAATCATGGACAATTTGAACATTTCGTGGTTAAACTAAACTATCATATTTCTTCATTTTTCATAATTCAGATTTTCATTTCCTTGAATGTGATAATAGGTTCAAATATAATTTGAGTGCAAAATAATATTTTTATTTTTAGGATCCGACTATGTCAATTGATGAAGTTCTTGATCTCTTAAAACGATTTCAAGACTCCTCAGTACGAAGAGAGCGAGAAGTATTCAATTGTATGCTTCGCAACCTGTTTGGAGAGTACAAGTTTTTCCCGCAATACCCAGAACAAGAACTACAAACAACAGCACAGTTATTCGGAGGAATCATCGAGCACGGGCTCGTCTCATCATATCTTCAGCTTGGCGTTGCTCTTCGATTTGTGGTCGATGCTCTCAAAAAGCCGCCGGGTCAGAAGATCTATTATTTTGGACTCACGGCCCTTGACAGATTCAAAGCGAGGCTGAAGGAGTATCCCCAGTATTGTCAACACGTCTCGAGCATCCAGCACTTTACCGAGTTTCCATCCGAATTACAAGAGTACGTGGACTTTGGAGCGAGATCACAAGAACCCCCAAGGGCGAGGACTGCAAGGACAACAGCCTCAACACCTCAGAATATCCCTACGAGTACGCCAACGACAGGACAAACAAAGGTGT
Source organism: Neelides sp. FZ-2019 (assembly GCA_009869795.1). NCBI lineage: Eukaryota > Metazoa > Arthropoda > Collembola > Neelipleona > Neelidae > Neelides > Neelides sp. FZ-2019. The sequence goes on along the minus strand of VJMY01000017.1, from coordinate 249,124 downwards.
CTACAACGACCTCGACTGCTTCTACTCCTGGGAAACCAGCGCCAGGTCCAGTTTTATCAGGTAAATTGAACAATATTCATTTTTATATTTTATAATTCATTGAGTCAAAATCTATCAATTTATTAATCTATTATTCTGCTTTTAAGGACCAGCGTATAATCAAATAAAATGATGTTTTCTATTGAGTATTAATTTGCAATTTTAATGTTTATTAGGACGGCCGTCGATAGCCAATGCTACGAATATCAACACGCTTCTTGTGGCGACAGAGAAGGAAAACAATCCCACTCCTCCCCCTGAAAACGTACAAGATAAAACAGCATTTATCTTTAACAATTTAAATCAAATGAACTTAACCCAAAAATGTGAGGAATTAAAGGAAGTGGTTGGTGTGGATCATTGGCCATGGATTGCTCATTACTTGGTACTCAAAAGAGCGAGCCTTGAGCTTAATTTTCATTCCTTGTATTCCAATCTGCTTGACACGTTGAAAACAAAAGAGCTCAACTCCCACGTCCTGTCCGAGACCCACCGGAACATTAAGATCCTCCTCCGGACGGACAAGTCGGCGGGGAACTTTGCGGACCGGACGCTCCTCAAGAACCTTGGCCATTGGCTTGGTATGATCACGCTAATGAAGAATCGTCCCATCATTCTCGATGACCTCGACATCAAGAGCCTCGTCATTGAATCCTATCGTAAGGGCATCCAAGACCTCCTCTACGTCGTCCCCTTTGCAGCTAAAATCATGGAGAGTTGTGCCCGGAGCGTGGTCTTCAAACCGCCTTGTCCCTGGACCATGTCAATTTTGAATGTTCTGGCCGAACTCCATCGAGAACCAGAAATGAAATTAAATTTGAAGTTTGAGATTGAAGTGCTTTGTAAGGCCCTTGCCATCGAAGTGTGCGACTTGAAGCCTTACAATGTTTTGAAAGATGAGACTTCCTTTAAGATCATGGTTCCCCAATTGAATTACCAAAGTCCCTTGAAAGCGGTCGAGAAGGCGCCACGTGGACGAGAAGCCTTACCGCAGAGAACCCAACAACTTCCTCTCTCAGAGACCCAAGCTATCCCACCACCAGTTCAGGTATAGTTAACCATATTTTTTTTACTAATTATAAAACATTGCGAGTCTTCAACAGGAACTTTATAAACATTTGCTCAATATTATAATTCCAGCAAACGTTCTCCAAGGCCCCATCACAGCCAATTCCTGATCATCAATCTCAGTCCAACTCCGTGGCCGTTTCGCAGTCATTTAACAGAGCATTCGAGGAAGTCGGGTCGCTCGTGTCCCCTGGAATGGAAGGAGGACTTGGAACGAACATTACGCCGCCTTCGACAGGCTTGCCCTCGATGACCCATCAGGAAAACCCGCCTGAGCCGAAGTTCAACTTCCAGGACGTGGACACTTCTAGCTTGGGTAACATGATGGTTCATTTGGTCATGAACAACTCGATCGCTCTCTTTCAATCCCACCCGGCCTTGAAGCGGGTCATTAAGCCTGCCATGGAGAAGGCCATTCAGGATTTGCTTCAACCTGTGGTGGAAAGGTCGATCAAATATACTATCAATGCTTGTGAGCAAATTGTGAAGAAGGACTTTGCCTTGGATCCGGATGAGAACAGGATGAAGTTGGCATCTCATCACATGATGAGGTCGATCACAGCGGGGATGGCCATGATTACAAGTCGCGATCACATTTTCATCGTGATCAATGCGAGTCTCAAGAATGCCTTTTTGGCTGAGATGAGAAGCGGGAATTTGACCCAGGCAATTAAGGATTTGGTGGATCAGGCGAGTGCGACGATAGCCCAAGACAACATGGAACTCGCATCTGTGATCATTCAAAAAACGGCTGTTGAGAAAGGACTTGTTGAGATCGACAAGAGACTTGCCCAAGAGTATGAAACAAGGAAACAAGCCAAATTGGAAGGGCGGCGATACTGTGACGCTGCCATGATGAATTATCAAATCGAAAGAATTCCTGAGCCCGTGCGAGCAAAACCAAGCGTAAGTGTTTCTCATATTAAAATTAACTTTATTTTATAATTCATTTATATATCATTTTTATGGGAAAAGTGAGTTTGAAATAGTTTGAATGAACTGTTACGAGAAATAATAATTATTTAGAATTATTGTATGATGACAAATTATATTCTAATAAATATTGTCTTCATACAGGGGGCTTTTGGACTTCAACTAGCAGTTTACGAGGACTTTTCTAAAAACATCCCTGGATTTATTCAACCTTCTGAAGGAGAAGTTCCATTTGCCTCTTCTAAATTCTCATCAGGTTCAAGCACACCGATTCCTCAACTACCACAGCAGACAATTGCTCATCCGTCTAGCGCTGTTCAATCGCCGGCTGCTCCTGGGAACGCTCAAAATGCTCCAGCCCCTGCAGGAGATGACATCACTGGGATTTACGACAAATTGGCAGTTGAGATGGAAAATTTCGCTCAGGCATTCAGCGTTGCACATTCACCAGCTGCTGGTCAATTGGTAAAATACTTTTTTACCTTTAAATCAAAGTATTCTTATTTTACTACAAAGTAACTTTTAAGAACTAAAGGCAATCAATTTGGACATTGGTTTTAAATACTTTTATGTGAAATTAAATTGAGTTTATCGATTATGAAAATGAATTTTAATTTTTAATTTTCTTTAATTAGGCGTCAGGAATTCGTGCGATTTCTGACTGCGTTCTCGTATCAAGAACCACACGGAGCGTCGTCTCTGCAATTGCTTTGCTGACTAAAGCAGTTGAACAACTCTTGGAAGGTTTTTCAGCTTTTCCAACGGATCCAGAGATCATGAGATTCAGAGATGCTCACTTGATGGTTCTCAAGTCACTTCAAGATGGAAGGGCATTTGGAGGTCAATGGGTCAACAGACAAGTTACAAAGTATGACTCACCCAGATGACTTAAAACTTATTTTTAACACGAATTGAACAATTCAATTTTTGCTTATTTTATAATCATGTTGGGCTTAGTTCAGACATTTGAAATCATTAATTAATTATAAAAGAAAACTAAATTGGATTTGTTCTTTTCAGATGCCTTATTGAAACACGGAATGAATTAAAGTTCAATGTTGAGCCAGTTGATGCATTAATCCGTGCAGGGTTGGTGAACATGTTGCAATTTGATTCTCATCTGGCCTCATCCATTGAAAAGGGAATGAACCCCCATGCCATGAACTTTGCGATGCAGCTCGTTCAAATGTACTTGGTGGATGAGCGGTTCAATAACGTCGTGAATGAGAGCGACTTGTATCAAACTGTAAGTAAACAAGTTGTTCATATTATCAAAAAGTTCTTTGCATTTTTGGGATTCTTCGACGGAGAATTCTTTTTTGTGAATGAAAATTGAATGGAACTTTTGGAATTTTGTAGGTCGACATGCTCGCGAAGTGTGCTACGTTGAACAGGACTCAACCAGAAGGTCTCATTCATTTGCTTGACGTCGTGAGGAACAACCACGAAACTCCTGTTCCTGAAAGAGTTCAAACCAATGCTACAATTACACCTATTCATTCAGGGATCTCACAATCCAGGGAATTTGATGATCCTCAAGGTGAAATTTTGCATTTATTTTTCTTATATAAAATTATTTAGATGGGAAATGCAAGTGTTGAAGGATAAGCAAATGATGTTTTAGACTAGAGTTTCTTATTGTTAGTTGACGATACCTTTGTGCTGATGTTTATCCTTACTTTTACATTTATGATATATGACAAAAGAGACGGAATATTTTAAAAATAATGAATATTTTTTTACTTTGCTTGAAGGTCTTGTGGAGAAATCTGAGATACTTCTTCGTGAATGGATTCGTCTTTTCATGACACAAGGAACACCCAAGGACTCAAACAAGGCCTTTACGACTTTTATCCACGAGTTGAACGCTTCGGGAATTTTAAAATCTGACGATGTCATTACACGCTTCTTCAGAATTTCTGTCCAATGTTGCGTGAATCAAGTTTATCAAGGACTTCAGGTGAATTTAAATTACCAAATGATTGTCTATTTTATGGATATTCCAAAGGATAGTCACGTGATGTTTTTGACTAGAGTTTCTTATTGATAGTTGACGATACTTTTGTGCTGACGATTTTCCTTTACATATTAGGAAATGAATTTTAATTTACAAGAGAATTTATTGATTTTGAAATGTCCATTATTTATTTGATTAGACTGGAGCAATAACTTTGATCCGAGGAAAATGCTACCAATCTGTTGATGCTCTTGTACGGTTGGTTGCTCTGCTCATCAAACATATCGGGGAAAACGTGAACGTGACACCGAAGATCAATTTGCTAAATAAGTTCCTCGGGATTGTGGCTGGGCTTCTGATCCAAGACCATGATCTTCAAAAGACTGAGTTTCAACAGCTTCCGTTTCATAGACTCTTCATTATACTATTTTATGATCTTAATGTGAACGACCCAGTTTTTGAGACGATTTCAATGCAGGTAATGATCATTTAAATTCAATAGATTTGAACAAATTGAAAATTGTGAGCTAAATTAAATGATAAATTGGTGTAATTTAATTTTCTAAAGATTCTCACTGGATTCAGCAATACGCTTCACATTGTGTCTCCTTCAAAAGTTCCTGGATTTGCCTTTGCTTGGCTTGAAATCATTGGGAATCGAACGTTCGTCTCGAGGATGCTTGCCTTGGCTGCTGACTCCAAGTGTTGGGCAATGTATTGTCAGCTCCTCCTCGATCTCTTCAAATTCCTCAACCCGTACCTGAGGAATGCAGAGTTGGCCAAGCCCGTATCAACGCTTTATCGAGGAACTCTTCGAATTCTGCTCGTGATCCTTCACGACTTCCCAGACTTCCTCTGCGACTACTGTTACCACTTCCTGGATGCCATTCCTCCGAATTGCATCCAAATGAGGAACCTGGTTCTCTCTGCATTTCCACGTAATATGCGCCTTCCTGACCCATTCACTGCGAATCTCAGAGTGGAATTGTTGGCCGACACTTCTCAGCCGCCCAGAATTCTTTCAAATGTCGGAGGCTTCATTCAGCCTGCGAGCTTTAAGAAAGACTTGGACTCGTACTTAAAAACACGTGCACCTGTAACTTTTCTGTCTGAACTTCGCACAAATCTTCAGGTATTTTTCGTTTATCAATTAATCTTAATACTTCTAATCATTCTATGATGTCTTGACTAGAGTTTCTGATTAAATATCCATGATTATAAATTAAGCTGAGAAACATTTAATGATTATTTATGATAAATTATTTGACTTGAACAATTTTAAATATTTAATTTTGTATATTCAAAGGTTGCAAATGACCCTGGAACTCGATATAATATCCCACTGATGAATGCCCTTGTACTCTACGTTGGATCCCAACACATCGGCGTGATCCGGGGAAGAGGACAAGCTCCGACTCTCTCAACTGTGGCTCATATCTCACATATGGATATTTTCCAAAACTTGGCAGTGGACTTGGACACGGAAGGACGCTATCTGTTCTTGAATGCCTTGGGAAATCAACTCAGATTCCCATCTAGCCATACGCACTACTTCAGTTTGGTCATTTTGTATCTATTCTCTCAGTCCAATACTGAAGTTGTCCAAGTAAGTTTTATTTATTTACTAATTTTAATGTATTTATTTGTTTTATTAATTTATTTAACTAGAAATTGACATTTGTGGAATGAATTTATTTATTAAATTGTTACTTTTTCATTTTAGGAGCAAATAACGCGAGTTCTTCTTGAACGTCTCGTTGTGAATCGCCCACACCCATGGGGCCTTCTTGTCACTTTCATTGAGTTGATCAAGAATCCAACTTACAAGTTTTGGCAACACGAGTTTGTTCATTGTGCTCCAGAAGTCGAGAAGCTATTTGAGAGTGTGGCGCGTTCTTGTATGGTCACTAAGAATTCTCAAGTGACGGGGGCTCCTGCTATTCAGTCCAATTCGAGTGGTGGGTCTTTGAGTGGAGCTTCAGGGTCAAACGGAGGCTCCTTGCTCGACAATGCAGCTGATGCCTTGAATGCCTTGAATTTAGAATAATTATTTTAGTGAGTATTGATAAACCCAAGCTGATTATTAATATGTTTAAACTCCTTTTTAATCAAGGAGTGTTTTTTATTCATCAACTTTTTATGATTTTTTTGCCTAGTAAATTAATCTTTTAGTCAATGAAGGATTTTTACGGTTTTAATAACCAATGATAGAGGGTATTTTTTGATTCAAGTTTACGTTATTCTAGTGTGTAAGCATTTTGATTTTACCATTTATTATTTGAAAAAAAAATCAATGTTTTACATGATGTGTACATACCTTAATGCTGGTTGAAAGCTGAAATAGCAAATGATTATTTATTACAAAAATGAAACTTGTTTCTTTAAGTTTAAGAATAATTGATATTAATTAATTACATTAACACAAGGGAATTTTAATTACAATGTTGCGTATTACGCCGAGGTTCATTGTAAATACCAATAAATATATTTTAGTTTAATTTTTTAGCATTTTTCTAAACTAGACCAGTGTAGGATTCACAGTAAATACAAAAGATACATAATAGATCTACTCAAAGTAGCCTTTCGAAATTATATATTGTATACAATCTACTAAGTATCTACTTACATGCCAGGATCTTTTGTAACTACTGCTTCTGTTGCTTTAAACAGATTTTAGATATCAATTGATACAATTTACTTTTGATGATTTCTATTGTGATTTTGTGAAAAATATTTCATTATATGCTTACATATTTTAAAAGGAGAATCATAGTTTATTAAAATAGTAACTGATATTGCAATTTAAAATAATGTCTTTTATTTTCATTGTTTGGTACATTCACCACGATTATTGAGAAGATGGTCTGCCATTTCGAGTTTCATGTCTTTCAATATTTTTTCATCGCCCCTCATTAATAAATTATTCATAAGTATTTATGATTTTATTGAAGTTTAATTTCGCGTTTGTCATATATCATAGTAAATGTTAAAATATTAAGTTCGGCGTTAAACTATTTGTTGAAGTTAATAGATTTATTAATTGTATTGCATTACACTCAAGAAGATGACGAAATTAAATTAAGCATACCTGATTACATCTGTTTAATAGTTATGATATAAGATCTGCAGTAAAGAGATGTGATATAATGATATAACGTTTGATTAGGATGCTGTAGTAGATGCAGCTGAGATGAAATGGAAAGGGAAATGAAGAAAAAACGGCCATCTATGGTCATACGCTATTACATTTTATTTCCTAATACATTGCTATATATCGTCCTAGACGTAGGCGCTTCTCTTTCAAAACACATTCAAATACGATGAGTCGGGGAGAGTGAAATATATTTTTAACTCTTCTCTTAAAACCAAATTAGTAATTTCCTAGTTTAAAATTAAATATTCGACATTCGCGTAATGAAAATGGATTGAAGATTTGGGGAGAGATATCATTTTACTTAAAATTATAATCCGTAAGTACTATTTATAAATCAATTCTTTTATTTATAATCTTAGAGCATTCTATTTTTAATGATGCAACATCATTTAATTAGTCACATTATATCAATTTTTGGTTCCTTTATTTTTTATTCGTCGTATGACTATTTAAAAAATTAATATTTAATCATTATTTATGCCGAATTTGCCAATTGTTTTACTTTCGAGTTAATTGACTATGATTTTTAAAAAAAAGTTAATATTCCGTCATTTTATGACGATTAATATTGTTTATATACTAGAGATTTGACATACTTTTAAGCGGTTTAAATAACAGTTTTCATTATTATTATTACTGATTGTGAGACGTCTTATTAAATAAAGAATGTCTTTAATTTCCTAATTACAATTCCTTTTACAATTCTATTAATTTTAACAAGATACTAGTAACCCAATGATGAGACTTGAAAAAAATTTAAAATAATATTTATTCTCAACATTATTTCAGATTCGTCCGGATTATATAAAAATTGACGTTTTATCAAATTCAAAGTGTATTTTTCTATTCGATACAATAAAGTTCATATAAGTTAAATATAATGGAAATGGAAATTGATGTCGATGACCAAGCCTCGAATGCCCCAAACTGCCATGATGTAAGACAGCTCCTTTGGGGTGATCATGTCAGAGAAGATCTTTTTATTCGTTGGTCGCAAGGTTTGACAATATTAAAATCCATAACTATAAATATAATTGATATAAAAGCATTGTGTACTATAACACAGTGAAGACGTGAATTTCTTATTTCAAAATTTGCCTTGATGGCAATTTAATGGTTTCAGGTTTTACATTTAGTCCTGACGAGTCCATAGCTTTAATTCAAAAAGAAGGTGGACCATGTGGAATTATCGCCCCAGTTCAGGCTTTTCTTCTAAAAGCTATTCTGAGTGATGAGTCTTATCTCAAAGAAGACATTTGGCGCCACGTATGTTACGATTAGAATTTTAAAATTAATAAAATTATTAGCTTAACTACGTATAGTTATGATATGACTCTGATCTCACATCAAACCCGAGAATGATTAAAATATCAGAAATTATAATTTAAATTCTCTTTAGCTTCCACCTGATAAAGTGGACGAAATTTTCTGTCGAGCCCTGACAGAGATTTTACATCAAGCGGCTATCGCTGACTCTCCACCGCAAGAAGACAATTCTCCTTCTAGTTCCAAGCTTCTTCAATTGAAAACTTACCAGGAGTCGAACGAAGGAAGCGAAGCCGCAAAACCTGCCCCTGCCGCCGCTTCGGCTGAAGAAAAGAAAAATCCGCAATATTGCCTTGTATTTCTCAAGGAGCCTTTATCAAGCAGGGTTGCTGAAGCGAATTCTGACACGAATCTAACTGATGGTTCGGTCAAGTATCGGAAACCGGAGAATGAGTTATTTCATAGAAATCTTCGGCTTCTTCATTTAGAAAATATTAGTCAAGTCGAAAAAGTTCTCCGTGAGAAAATCGAAGAGCTTAAAGGATATTATGGCATTTTACAATTTCTTTATTCTGTTATTCTAACTAGGGTAAGGAAAAGGATCTTATTTAACCATTACTTGTAATTGGAAGACTTGACTTTCATTGAAAAATATCTTTGAATTGGAATTCCACTCTTAAAATGAAATTTTCTTTTAGGGTCTTGAGAATTTAAAATGTGAAATGTCCGAAGTGTCTGAATTAATCGACCCTGTTCATGGTCATGGAAGTCAAAGCTTAATTAATTTGATGCTAACTGGCCATGGTGTAAGTTATGTTTGGGACAATGAACAAGACGTCGGAGGCTTAAGTGAGCAAAAACTCATAAATTCTCACTTTTTTCTTGGTTAATTATTCACTTGCTAAATACATCTTGAATGGATTTAGAACTGAAAGGGATTGTGCAACAAGGAGTTGTGGGTTTCTTAACTCTTCTTGAAAGACTGCGATATTGTGAAGTTGGGTCTTTTTTGAAGAACCCCAAATATCCTGTTTGGGTCGTGGGTAGCGAAACCCATCTCACTGGTAAGAAATATTATTTTCATTAAAATAGTTCTCAATTTCTCCCAATTGATTTTTAATTTATTTTAATTATTTTCCAACTCTCTAGTGCTCTTTTCGACAAATATGAATCTAGTCTGTCCAGAAACTCCCGGTGAAATGGCTCGACGCGTATTTAAGACATTTGACCCAGAAGGAAATAATTTTATTACAGCTGTTCTTCTTGAAGATGTGATGCGCACATTGGACCTATTTGCCGACTCAGAATAGTAATTCCTTTAAATAATTTTATTTTATTTAATATAACTTTTAATCCTGATTAATCGCTGAATTTTATTATTTATTCTGATGCTTGGGCATGTTGATAGAATATGATTTGACGATGGAATGTTTCATTTACAGCGTCGACTTAATGAGAAAAAAGTTGGACCCCGAGGGTTTAAGTATAATTCTCCTCAACGACTTCTTGGATGAATTTTTTCCTGAAGAACGATCAAAGGGGCCAGATACTTTTACACTATTTCATTACAATGGACTCCCACGGTCTTCCTCGAACCGGAAAGTGACTTTTCAAGAAGGAAAAGCCATTCTTTTAGAAACAGAAATGCGGAGCCTCTCGGAGGACAATATGATTCTAACCTGCCTTCAAACCAAGTGGCCAAGTATTGACATCCAATGGATCAATGGGCAATGCCCTTCAATTAACTAGTTAAGTTAAATTCATTTAATATGTAGTCCGAATCCATTTCTGAATCTTCGATTTTATAACCTTATTATATTAAATGCGTATTAGTTGGACGAATTCAATGAAAATATATTTACCGAATGCATAAAGTATTTATTAACTGCAATTAGCATTATTTCATATCAGGTGGTTTTATCAATACGCATTTCTTAAATTAAATGAGTCTTTGAAAAATACCATTTAAATTTCAATTACAATATTTAATTTTCAAACAATTAATTAAACAATATTCAACCTATTACATTAAGTAGTTACGATGTTTGAACTCGCTATAATATATACTCATTTACTGCCAGCATTTAATTTAAATAGACCTTTTGGAATTTACCGTCTTATTTATCTTAAATGATCCACTTTCAACTTGCTTTAAAAATCATAATTAACATTACGAATATTTAGAATATTATTTTGCTAAAGCACAATATTTAACCAGTTTTTTTATTTTGTAAGATGTATGATAGAATGAAGTGGCATTAAATTACGTTTAATTTTTTTATATATTTATCGTTATAAATTTTTTTTTTCGTTATTGTTCCATAGAATATATAAATATTTAAAATGTTTAAATTGAATTATTAATTCAAATAAAGTCAAACTAATGTTATAATTCAAATTTATACAAAATGTACACCATAGTTTTTGTTGAATGATTAAGAATACCTACCTATAATAATAATTTTTAGTTTACAATATTACAATACGTATTACAGGCATTGTTTAACATTAAAGATACGTATGTCGGTGAATTATATCATCATTCCCTAACTGCTCAGTTGTTTTTATTATCTTGACCATTGAAAAACTTTTATTATTGTTAAATGGTTCATTTATTCGACTTCTGCTATTCTGTTCTATAAACTCATTTGTCAATTATTTTGGATGCAAATTGAGATATAAGCTTATAAGACAATTTCAATCATTCTTTAAAAGTTTATATATAATTATATAGATGTTACGGTATTATGTATGAGATATTTTCAAGATAAAATTGTCAATTATTTTGCAAACTAACCTATTCAAGAAAAGGTTTTGCAAGTTAAGCTGGAAAGCTCAAGTTTTTTTGTCTTGTCAGGTTATTTTATTATGCAGTAAGTGTAAAATGTACCTGAATGCATTATTTAGTTTCATTAAATGAGAATCCTAATCTTTAGGTCTAATATTAAAGTAATTAAAAATCATACTTGACGCCCAACTCTATTCTATGCCTTAATAACAATGCAATAAAAACTCACATTAATAGAATGTTTTTTGTCAGGCTTTTTTCCCAATTTAATAATAATATAATTAAACCCCCGAAAATTTTAATCTATAATATAAATTTTAACTTGTAGATTTATTACTCAGCTTTAATTTATTATTAATCTAATTTTTTTTTATCAATATTAATATGTAGAATACCTTTGTGTATTAAAATAATTCTTAAAATAATTGACATTTAAGGTAGTGTTTGTCTAAAATGCTAAATATTTTACATATCAATATAAAATATAACTTTAAAAACCATTTGTCTATGTGAGACTAAAAAAAACTCTGTTGGGATTTTATGATTTATTGATTCATAAAAATGTAAAAATAATGAATACATTAAATAAAATAATTAACCTTAATGGTACAAAATGATTGAACTGTTTATTTTAAATATGAATATGCGAACAATCTTGAATTTCAAGTTTAAAATGGCGTCTTTATTTCATTGCAATATAATCTCTTTTATTTTATTGGCAAGTGGAAATGTGAATTTACTTGAATTGCACATTTTCCAAGCATCGTCGCTGTTCAAGCTATAAATTAATAAAATTAAAACTTAATTGAAGAAAAAGTTAAATTCATAATAATATAAAATTTGCAATTTAACTAGGCCATTTCCATTTTATACCTAAAGATCATGGCTCCTCCAAACTCAGATTTTTTAATCCATTTAGCCTACAAATATGACAAAACCAAGTTAGCTTTCCTATTAAGGATGATTTAATAATCCAATCTAATTAGCAAATTGATTAGAATATTAAACCTTTTCATTCATGCTCTCTTCATTCTCATAGGTAATCCATTCGCGATCTTTGTATGTATAAGGCACCATACATTCTTGATCAAACACAACTATCGTTCCATTCCCATTTATAAATTCGCAAACTTCTGGGTACTGGATATAGCCTCCTATATAAAAACAAAATTGCATTGCATTGATTAAATGAAATAGATTAAAATAAATGAAATGAATTCCAGTTTAATTTGTACTACTATCTCCGGTTGAACCAATGCCAAGCGCAAGAGAATAAAATTCATGGTCTGTTGCATCAACGAGCCTATAAATTACAGAGTTAAAATTGTAATCATCTATTAAATAATTAATTTTTCCTGCTAGAACTAATTTTAAATGTAAGATTTTTTTATTTACGTATAAGTCCTTCCATAAGTGGGCACTCCAACCATTATTTTCTCTCCGGGCATCCCGAGAGATTGCCTATGAATTGTTAATTTGAGTAATAAGTTCTATTCAGAGCATTTTTCACAATTATGTAATCGTAATATAGACATAACTATAAAACAAACCAATAATTTGCGGCCCAAATAGTATTTAATGTCGTAAAGTAGCCAATTTCTGAGGATTTTTTCTTTAAAGGAGCGTTTGCCCCTGTAAATGGTGTGTATGCTGCATTACAAAACGTTTAATTAGAAAGACACATTTTATAATTTTCGATCTACTCATTCATGCGAATTTATGAATTTTTCAATTAAAAATAAACTTTTGACCTGTGTACGTGTGCATGTCGTAAGTCATGAGATTGATAAAGTCAAGATACCTATTATTAAATTTATATATTAAATACTTACAATTACTATGGCGAGGGTACTACACTTATTCGTTTCTTATAAGCTTTCTATAAACTTTAATTCAAAAAGATATAAACTTTCATATAAGCTCACAAGCAAAATTGTAATGAATGGTAAATAATTAAATTTTATGCTAATGAAATGCCTTACATGGCCAGTGCTTCAACATCGTAGCTTACATCAATAATTGGTTTGGGTGCAGCAACAGCGGCAGTTAAAAGATATGGAAATCCGTCTCTGTTCATGACATCTCTAAATTCTTTTATTAATACTGAAAATAGAGATTTTTGTTCTAGTGGCGATCCCCATGAAGGAAATTCCCTAAACGCATCATTATTTAATTTTTCACCACGATAAGATCAAACGTGTTTCATACCAATCAAAGTCAAAGCCATCAAATCCATTTTCTTTAAGAAATCGAATGCTATTTTTGATAAAGCTGAAATTAAGAAGATCAAAAATTAATACTAAAAGAAAATTCAAAATATTCATGTATTATTTTATTTTAAAATATTTATGAAAAATATCTTATAAAGTTAAGATTACTCTGATCTAAGCGCTGGAGATGCAATGAGAGTTCCAAAATCTTCCACAGGTCCAGCTCCATTTTCATTCCCAATTCCAAGACAAGCCATATATTTCAGATCCTTATTTTTCAACTTGAGGTTGAGAGTCCGATTGGAAAACTATAATAAATTTAAAAAAATAATTATTAGCCAATTTCAAAGCAGAATATTATACTTTATAAAGAATACAATGCAAAAATACTGACTTCTTTGTCGTTTGGATATGAGAATTCCAAAGAAGTATTCCGTCGACCCACGAATGTAATAATGTGTGTACAGAGATATGGATCTATTTGCTAATTTTGCAAAAATGACTATTAATTAACATGTGTTATTAACAAAATCCAAGTTTAACAAAGAAAGATGCATAACTAAATTACTTTACAAGCTTTTAGATTTCTATATTTGTGAATATCGTATACCTCAGGAAAAACTGCAAAAGGCCTATCAAGATAATTGGGCATCGTGTAATAGCAGACGATTTTCTTCTTTGTTACTTTTAGAGTTGAAGCATTTCCGTTGTCAATTTTCTCGTTCCAGTTGGTAACGTTGTTCCTCAACCCTGAAAATGTGGACTCTCCATATTTTTCTGCTCTCCATCTATTCCGATTTAATGTCAATTTCTTGTCAATTGGAGCAAATTCAGTCACATTTTCATATCTTCGCAACTTCTCCTCCTCTTTCAGGATTTGAGGATCAAAATCGACAGTAAAAATGGTTCCTTTATTTTTAATAATTGACGAATTGCAAATCACAATTGAAACTAAAATAACTGCAATTTTAAGTTCAAGGTTCAATATTGTTTTGCTTAGCATGGCTTATAATGACCCAATTTTCGTTGACTACTGACAATGTTGAAAAATTAAAATGGATTAAAAAAATAAGGTATTATAAACTTTCACATGAGTTCTTCAGCTAATAATAAAATAACTAAATTATTAAGAGTCACGAAAAATGCTTAAAATGAACAAATACTTTGTTATAAGTTAAAATAAATAAATGATATTGACATTTGAGATTCTTTATGGGAGTTAAATTTTATAAACACCCTCAGTCTGAGGTCAAAGTTTAATGATACTTCATTTGGGCGTTAATATGAATGAATATTAATAGTATTAATTTGAGCTGCGTGGAAATTGGAAATGAATAGGAGTATCTATTATATTATAGCCTATATACTTATATACTGATATTTAAGCACAATATTGAAAATATGATTCAAAAGCCAAACATTACAAAATAATGTAATATTATCATAATATGTGTGCATACAACAAGCAAACTCAATACATTGAATAACTACATAGCATAATTCAATTATACTTTTTGTAAGTCGCCTTTTATTAAATGTGTCTCTGTCTCATCGTCCCATTATTTGTTAAGCTTAAAAGGAAAACTTCAATACTTACTAAATATTCTCCTATCGTATACAGTGACATATTTTATTAAATGAAATTGAAATTATTGATATATATATCTCTTATGCTATATAAGATAATTCAATGATTCACTTGCAAAGTTAAATACAAACTATATGGCCAAGATGTACGCGCGTTCCAATTATGTAATTGTGGTATACGAAAACAAAAAATGTTAGTGATGCAAGAATGAATGCATATTGTCGTACATACATAGTTTGCGTCCTAATATACTATGAGTGAGCTATTTATACTTAACATTATTTTTAAATTTTATTATCAGTTAATAATGAATTTTATTTATGTATCCACATATTATACAGTATACCTAAGTTTAATATAATATTATACATGCTTTAGTGGGTTTAATAAGGATCATTTAATAAGGATACTTAACTTGTGAAAAACTAAAAATGCGCCTTTAATTCAATGAAAATTTTTTAAGTTTATGAATTTAGGTTGGCTTCATTCCAAACCTGTTCAATCGGGGCCCGATCGGGGTTTCGGAACGGGGTTTCCCACTCGCTCAACTGGCTTGCCACATCGGGGTGGGGCGGGACGGGGTCATCATACCGATTAACGGGATGATGATGATGGAATGTATTGAACGGTATGATTTGGTCCCGAACCGTGCACCCCATTGGGGTGATCTTTCGATACTGCTTATCGGGACGGGACGGAGCTGGGTCTCTACTCCACTTAGCTTATCGGGGCGGGTCGGGGTCTTCACTCTGCTTGGTTCATCGGGCGGGACGGAGTTTTTATTTTGTCTCAAACATCGGGGCGGGACGGGACGGGACCCCATCAAAAACCGTCCCAAATCGTCCCTATTCGGGCCGCGTACCCCGATTCGGGGTCTTTTTGTACACGTTTGCTTCATTCAACTTAAATGAAGGACAGTTAAAAGATAAGATAAGAAAGTTATGATGTATTTACGACGGAAACTTTTTCAATAACTTTATAGACATAAATACTGATCAAATATAGTAATATACATATATATTTAAGTATAGTTTTTTGTTTTATCCTAGATCGGAGGCAATATTAATATTATTTATATACCAACTATATATATTTCAATTAAATGACGTTCATGAATAATCTTTGATAAATGATTATTATTTCAATACCGTAAAGACTAAATTAAACGCCGGGGATGGAAGTTGAGATTTTAAATAAACGCCGGGTTCAATAAGCGCCTTGTCAAATTACCATTATATTGAATATTGAACATATATTGTGGATATTTAAATACCTGACGCTACTTTATCTCAATTTATTTCCTTATTATCATTAAATATGTCAAAACGAAAATTTGAACTAGACTTTAAGCTAAAAGTATTAAAATACTCAGAAGATCATAGTGGTGAAGAAGCTGCTCGAAATTTTAATATTGATGCAAGAAGAGTCCGTGAATGGAAGAAACAAAAAGAGCAATTAGGTAAGTTTCAATATTTTTAAATAATTATTATACCTATTAAGAGGCAAGAAACGTTCCTTCGCTTCGATTAAAATAATATTTTCTTAAATTTATCATATTACTTATTATTATTAATATTTACCATTTATTGACCGTTTATTTTTTTACAATCAATTAAGTTGAAGATTTTTTTTTGAAAATGTAAATTTTTATTGAAAATGGATTATGAATTTGATGGTATAATATTTCAAGACGGGAGTGAATGGGCGGAACAAAGGAGATTCGCTCTTCGGCATCTACGAGATTTTAGATTTGGAAAGAAATCAATGGAAAATTTAGCTAACGATGAAGTTCAAGTTCGTAAAGGGATTTTTGAAAGATGTTGGAAAGCCCATTTCAACACAAAATAAATTCAATATTGCAGTGTTCAACGCGCTTTGGACAATTACAGGTAAAATTAATTAATATACATACCTTAATCGTATCATTTATATAATATTTAACACATTATATATTAACATTTAACATTAAATCTAGCAATATACCTAGTTATATATTATAGAATTTTCTTTTGCTAACCGATAAATAATTTTTTAGCTGGAGAAAGGTTTTCACATGATGATCCCAAATTGCAAGAAATTATGCAAGCAATCACAAAGTAATGATTTATATTGATAATAAAAGATTACTTAATACCTTAATTTAATAAATTATATCTATTTTTGTACAGAACAATCGAAAGTTCAAAGAAAAAACGCATAATATTCTTTATGCCTTGGCTAGTAAAAATAATTCCCCAATCTCGCTGGATGGAAAAAATATCAAATGAACACTGCTTACACCTTTGAATTCCTCAAAAGTTACTGCCAAAAAATATTAAAGAATCATAATGGAAGAGAACCTGAGCATTTTACGGATGTATTTATTGATGAAATGAATAAAACTTCAGATGAAAACTCAAGCTTTTACGGAAAACGTGGAGGTAAATTGTAAAACATATTGATAAAATATCCTCTAATCATTAGAAAATATTTATAACAAATATTACACAAAAATATTCACAATAATTTTTTTAATTTTAGAAGAAACAATGGTTGCAACTCTTCAAGGTAAACTTATAAGTAGTGTTAAGCCCGTTGCTTACACTTGTAAATTCTGTTGCATGAGATAAAACTAATCAAGAAGCACGTATCTTTAACAAAATAATATTAGTTTAAATTAATATTATTAAATATTACTCAATTATTATGAAAGATTTATTCGTTGCTGGAGCTGAAACTACGAGCACAATGTTAATATGGTCTTTCCTTTACTTGAACGTATTACCAAAAATACAAGAGAAAGTTCATGAAGAAATTGATTGTGTTATTGGAGCTCGACTCCCATCTCTAACCACACTAACCAGTAAAACAAGGTACATGTATATATTACATAATTCAATAAGCTAATAATTTTTCGAGTTTGTTTAAATAATAAAAACAATATGTTTGTTATTAATTTGCTTTTCTTGTACGACATTTTAGAATGCCATACTTAGAAGCTGTGATAATGGAATCAATGAGATATTCTTCAATGGTACCAGCACCAGTTTTACAAGACTACATTATTAATACTTTTATGCAAATGATAATGGCAAAATAATGTGTAAAATTATAAATTAAATTTCATCTCCTTCGTCCTATTTGTATATGACGAAAGTGTGCAGCATGTCTTCATCTGCCTAGCTACATTCCATATATATAAAGTAAAGATTTGATCCCAACGTTCCCTGATCGCCCGTCCGTCCTCGCTAGTGTTTTCTTTTATGGCTACGCTACAGGTCCATTATTTTTACTCTCGATAATTTAGTTTATCGTGTGATACTATTTATAAACTATATATCTATAAGTATATATCTATATATCTAACTATATATCTATAAGTACTATTTATAAATTGCAATTAATTGATAAATGCCTTGAGGAGCTTAATGCGTTGAGCCCTCCATAGATGTCTATAACAATAAGGCATAGAGTACAAAATGTGTTATGGCTCTCTTTTTGTTAACATTAATATAGGAAATGTCATTTACAGCTCGGTAGATAAGAATAAGCAATCAACAAGAGCAAATTCGAAAATGTAAAATGCAAATGAAACATGTTATGACGAAAGTGGACGACTTGTCCAAACTAATTCAGACTCATAGTGAGTTTTTATTTTATCAAAAGGGGTTCCCCTGATAAAATAATTTATTAATATTAATATATTTTTGATTTAAAGGTGAAGCATTAGCTGGCTTAAAAAATGCTCCAGAATGCTTGAAAATCAAAGCATTCAGATTAGTGCAATTACCGAAGTACTCAAAGCAATAAGCGATCGTGCACCTGCCATAGGAAATGAAGAAGGAGAATTTATGAGCGAATCCGATGAAGAGGATGGAGATGCCTTCAGCAGTCTCATCAAAAGAGTTGAAAAAGTGGCACCTTCAGATGCTTCAAACGAAACGATGGTCTCGGAAGTTTTTGCTGAGAACCAAGCAAAGGAAACCTATGGTGAAGACTTCTCAGTCGAAGTAGCTGAAATTTTTAGCAAGCTTTATTAGTAGAATTTATCAAAGAAGAAAAAAGGACTGATCAAAGATAAGTACGTAGTTCCCGGTAATTGAAAAATCGTGGGTGAGCCAAAAATTAATCCTAAAACCTGGAGGGAATTAAAGAAGGAAACAAAGCAAACAGATCTGGAGTGGCCTAATCTTCAAAGCTTAATAAGGGCATAATTACCCAAGGAAGATTGGTTGAAGAAACATTAGAGACAAACTCGATGAGTCATTTAAATCGGCGAAAGGAACTGCAAAGATTACTAAGGGTACCAGATTCTAATTCCAAGTTCAAATTACATTGGACGCTCTCAACCTTACTCAAAACCTTACAACCAAATATCTCGGAGTAATTTAAACTCCTTTCGCCAGCCGATTCAGAAGAGAAGCGGCTCGAACTCGAAACATCAGTCCTTCAGCCAGTAGCATTATTCAAACTCTCTAAGCCATCAACCTCGAAACAACAATCATCAGAATTAGTTGACTCGGTGAATTATCATAAACGCCTTTCGAATTTTGAATGGTGTAAAATAACAAATGATAACTTTGTTCTTGAATGTTATAAGAAATGGTTATAAAATTTAATTCTTAGATTACCCATATTAATTACACGAATCATTGATTATAAAAATTAGTTTATTGGATGTAAGTAATATGAATATTTTAATATAAATAGTTTTAAATAAGGAAATAATTAGAAAGTCAACGAAAGAAGACAATCAATTTATTTCTAATATATTTTGTATCCCAAAATCTAACGGTGAAGGTCAATTAGTATTTAATTTAAAGAAACTTAATAAATTTGTAAAATCTTCGCATTTCAAAATAGAAAAACGTAAGGATGTTGAAAATATGATTTTTAAATCCATGTATATGTGTAAAATAGATTTAAAAGACGCATATTTAATGCTCGATGTGTCGATAACTTTAGTTAAATATTTAAAATTCAGATGGGAAAGTGAATTGTGCTTGTTTACATCTTTACCTTTTGACCTTTCTTCAGCACCTTGGGTTTTTACTAAAGTGATGCATAAAGTGGCAGAGCATTTACGTGATTTACAAATAAACATAGTAGTTTACCTTGACGATTTATTAATTGTAGCTTAAGATTTTGAAAAGTGTAAATCGAATACCCGCAGTGCTCATCCATTGTCAAACTCCCTTCAATTGCAAGCAGCGGTCTTATGCGGAAAGCGTTTTAATTACAGGAGTTCTCCAGTATTATTTTCAATATACTAAAAAAATATAGGAAAAATGATGAATTATTTTTATCATTAGAAAGTCCATTTATTTCCGTTGGTAAACAAACTTTGTGCCGTTGGATGAAATTTGTTTTTGAAAAGGCAGGTATTGATATAAACCTCAGAGCATTAGACATGATTCAACGTCTAAAGCATTTGCGTCGGGAATTAATATTGATGAAATATTATCTTATGCAGGTTGGTCTAAAGGTTCAAGTGTTTTTATAACCGGAAAATAAATGTAAATTCAGAATATAGTAAAATGTTAATACTTATTGTTATTAAATTCTCTATAAGAACATTTACCCTGTTTAGCTTAATTACTTTAAATGACTTTCGTCATATACGAATAGGACGAAGAAGATTGCAATTCCGAACGATACGCTAATAATTGCTAGTCTATGCGCAGCTCATTTTGACAAAGAACATTGGAAAGATCCTGAAATTTTCAAACCTGAACGTTTCTTAAACGGGGAGACTGTCCGCTATTAGGTTTTCATTCCTTTCTCCACTGGAAAACGTGCATGTTTAGGAGAAACCCTGGCCAAAGATGAACTTTTCTTGTTTTTAATTGGAATTTTTCAGCGATTCTCTGTACATGTTGATCCTAATAATCTTAAACCTTCACTTGTTACAAATAATGGGCTTATCGCAACGCCTAAACCACAACTTAATTATATTAGATCGTGAACTTTCGATTTAAACATGGCATTTCCTGTGATGTTTATGAATTAATTTATGAATTAATTACAAAATTTAATTTCAATGCTCATCTCAATTCAATTCATAAGATATATTCCTCTTATTCATACTTTCAATTTATGAAATATAATGCAAAAACGATAAGATTATAAAAGCATATTGCAATCACAATATTATTAACCCAAATCACAATACTTTTATAAATAAGACATTTTAATAATTTTGTTATTAATAAAAATTCAATTATATAAGGATAACAAAAATAACGTTACAAGTCACAATACAAAATTATTTTATTTGTATAAGTAAGTTAAATTTATACTTGTATTTCAAATATTTAAGATTTTATCGAACACATCTTTACTGGAATGAACATGAGCTTGGCAATCATCCAAATTATCTAATTGCAATAAGTAATAAAGCTAAAAGACGTCACCTAATCAAAACTTAATTTTTATATTGATATGTCTTCAAAGAATTGACGAATTATCATTCGCAGCTTGAACATTTGTGTTTGACTTTGAACATTCTTCTAATTCACTTTCCTGTAATTCCAAATATTAATAGTTACAATTTACAATTAAAAAATAATAAAATTACTTCATTTGACGATTTTCTTCTTTTAATGAGCTTGTTCAAAATCGGGCTAAGTAATTTAGGATCAAGTCGCTTTGTTTCTGGGAATCTGAGGCTAAGTAAAGCACCCAAGATAACAGTAATGGAAAATCCTATGAGCGTGTACCACATATAAGAGATTCGATAAAGATAAAAATACTCAGAATCCTCAGAGCTGAAATATTCAAATTAATTTAAAATTATCGTTAAGAAATATTATGTTAAACGTAATTTGTATAAAGTTTTATAGTTTAATAGACAATTTTAATATCTCATACAATGCAGGAGAAGTTGAATTTTTGCATGCATTCACTTGAATGTAGTTCGGGTCGCAATGGTCAATCGATGAGCTTAATTTCTTAAGAGGAGGCTTAGGTCCACCGAAACCAATCCAAAGCCCAAGTCCTAATGCTACCAAGAAACTAACGACGCTTGGCTTTTCGGAGGCAAATGGGAAGACCATTCCCAAAGTAAACAATCCTAACAAGGGGCCTCCAACAACGCCTTTTAAAATATTAGAAAATTGTTTAACATCAATCATTGTGACTTAGTTTTTATATAAGATATGTAAATGCATTGGTGCAATGCATTTGCATACAATCTCAAGAGATTAATACCGAAAATAGTCAATGAGGCTTGCAAGACTCCGGTGAATTTTTCTGCAAGAAACGCAAGTCCAATACACAAAAGGCCATAGAAAGCAGCCAGGACTTTATTGATTAATGTGACTTTAAAGGAAGACATTTGTTCAGTATTGAGGCAAAGCTACAAATATAACAGGAAGAAAGCATTACATCATATTTTTCATAAATAATGACACGGCATAATATATCGACCGTGGAACGAACTAACGTGTGAGTAATTATAAGCCATGCATTCCAGTAATTACTCTGACCTGGAAATAATCGGACCAAGTGACTGCGGCAAGAGAGTTGATAGCAGAAGAAACGGTGCTGAGAGATCCGCTCAAAATTCCTCCAATAAACAGACCGGAAATTCCAGGATATTCCGAAAGATTGTCAATGACGTAAAATGGAAGTAACTAGAGTTTAATGTTCAATAATAATCCTAAATTAGTTGGGGGCTCATATTCATATAATACAAAAATCCAATATACAGAAGAGATTTTGTTTATGTTGGCGAATTTGCATTAAAAGTGAAACCTGATCTGGTGAGCATATTCGACCTTCTTTCAAGGGATCACAGTCTTTATAGCGAGCATAAACAGTCAAGCCAGCAAAGGCTGTGCTAAAGCTTAGAAAGATGAGGATTGGTAACGAAATCCACATGGAAAATTGACTCTGCTTCAAATCCCTGTAAAATCAATTAGCTTTGTCTAATTAAAATGCACGCTAATAATATAGGATTATTCACATTAATTTGAATGACATTTTTATATATTAATTGATAAATCACAGCGCATAAGATGAGAGAGGTTTTATATAGGCTTACTTCACAGTGAGGAGCCTTTGAACTTGGGCTTGATTCACTCCATAAATGCTGAGAAAGATAAACATTCCTCCGAATATCTGAGACCAAATTGTGTGCCTGGTCGTTGGATCTAGGTCAAGCCTGAAATACCCATCAAACATGATAGCTATTAAGGATGGGAGACGCCGAGGAAACTTTTAATTACTCATTCTTACGCTCTTATTTGAAATGAGAGAAGAGAGTTCAAATTACTCAAGAAATTGAATTCGGTCCCCATCACTGGCAGCCTTGAAAATTCCATCAAATCCCATACTAACAATTCCTTTGATAATGACGCAGTAACAAGCCACGAACATGAGAAGGCTCTAAGAAAAGATTCGTTGCGCTCAAATTTATCAAAGATGCAAATTAAATTTTCTTTAGGAAACAAAATGAGTAAATGAAGGGGAAATCAATACTTGGAAAACATCGGTTATTAAGACGGCTTTCATCCCTCCAATGGCACTGTAAAATGTACAGCAAAGTCCGATGCTCAGAATTGCCAAAACTTTACTTATTCCAGTCACGGCTGATAATGCGAGTGAGGGTGCATAAAGCACGATTCCCATATACAATATCTACAAGAAATTAATTTCTATGATTTGGAAATGTAAAGAACGCAAAGACCCACAAAGTATTGTAATAAAAAAACGATTAAATATTAGTACCATTTGTAGAGAAAAGGCAACAGAAGCCGTGATTCTCGCCATTTTCCCGAATCTCTTTTCTAAATACTTAAAATATAATCAAATTATAAACAAACATTGGGCAAAACACAAGATGAGAATTCGTTAAGCTAATAATTAAAATTTAATTTAATGTATATTAATTATAATTAAAAATAAAATAGTTTAGGATAGACTATAGTATCCAAGTACTTATGCATGCAGGCTTAAGGTAATTTATTTTTAGTGTTTAGCGTATAAAAGTAGTGCTTAATTGAAAGCTTATCTTACTTCGTAAACGCTGGTAAATTGCAATTGGTAGAACACAGGAAGGTAAACGTTATTTACCACAACAGTTCCAATAATGTATGAAAAATTGATGATTTGAAATTGAGTTCCATAAACATAATTTTCGGAAGAAACTCCAAGAAGTGTTACAGCAGACATGAAACTTGCCATTAGAGAAAAGGCAACAGGATAAACTGACATTTGATTATTAGCTAAAAGGTATTCCTTTAAAAAGAAGATAGGCCAATCAAAAATTTAATATCTTATACATTGACTATAAGTAATAATAACTTAATAAGTTAAGCAATTAGATAGTCGTTTAAGGTTTTTATATGTACATACCTTAACAGTTTTTTGTTTTCCTCCAGTGAAGTTGTAATATAAGCCAATTGAACCCGATATAATTAAAATAGCTGCGAAAATAGCATAATCCAAGACTTCAAGAGCCATTGAAGAGCTAATTGAACTGTATAAAAATCAATCCATTTATTAATTGAGTGTGCAAACAACTAATTATTGTTAAAAAATAGTAAATTGAATATGTAGTGAATCAATGTAACTTTTGCATACTTTTATTAGGAGTGTCGAATTATTACAACTCAAAATAAAACTGAACTTATGTCTAATTTTTGTATAAATAGCTAATTCACATTACTGAACTGACATCAGTAAATAGGAAGCTCAAATTCTGAAAGGATATATTAAAGAATAGCATTTAAAGAATATAACTTATAAAAAAGACAATAAAGCTTACACTTATAAATAACTGTCTAGACTTGCACAATAAGCATTATTTTATTATTATTCTAAGCGAGAAATTTTAACTTTCATGCTACATGCATTACCTTATGATTGTAAATGCGAACACCGGTGAGAATTTAAGTTTGGATTTCATTCATAATTTAGGAATATAAAAATATTATAACTGACTTATATCAAAATGAGAATTTTTACAGGTCCTAAGATAAGATAAGTTTGTAATAAAACAATTAAACCCATACTTAAGCCTATATACTAAAGATAAGATAATAAAATTTTAATATTGAAAGGAGATGAACACACATATCTGATGATATCGCACGATATCTGATGTTTATGGAGCAAAAATTAAATGATTTTCGCGTTCAATAGATCTTCCTCTCAAACCATTTATTTCTATTTATGAATTATTTAACCAAAAGTAACTATAAATTAATGATTGAAAAATTAGAACACTATTTAAATTAAAATTGTGAAAAATAAAGTAATTCGTATTTTAAGAATTCACATTAATTAATTTTTGAATTTGATATGGCTAAAAGAAAATTTAGGTGAAAGAAAAATAAGTATGGTGATTTGGTTCAATTGCTGAATCCAGACGATCATTTTATTTCAATAGATCTTTAAATTAATTTATTATAAAATAATTAGCTCACATGATTAAACGAGGTGGGTAGATGAGTGATTATATAAAATTATTTATTTTTGATAATTATATATTAATTTTCTGTACAAAGGTTTAGACATAGTAAGGAGGCTTTTTCACGGTAATCCCATAATCGAGGAGAACTGGTGCGAGATCTTCCATGGACAATGTAAATTTCTTATCTTTTCCAGGCTTCGTTTTTCCCGTTGTTGGAACTAATCCTTTCAATTTGCAATGACCGTACGCCTCATTAATAATGTCCGAGATGTATTTCTGGGCCGCAACTGATATCAATCTCGACATCCTCGGGTCAGCACATTCAAATCCAGCCATTTGGAGATAGTAATTTGCAACAGCATCAGGAATCTAAAATAAAAGAAAGCAAAAATTGTACAAAACATGAAGGATAAATAGCTCATCAAATTAAAAATGTAAATAAACATTCTCTCCATCAAAATACTCCACTCACAGTTGGGCTATAATCTTCCAATTGCATAAGAAAATCGGACAATGCAAAGTCGGAGCTCGGAGAGCTTGACCCTGCATGGGAGTTGGAGTGTTGCGGTGTCGTCGGCTGTTGAGGAACTTGTTGGTAATGTTGAACTTGCGGCGAAGAAGGTGGAATTAAACTCGGAGATCCAGATCCAGACGACATCTCCGTAATGTCCATCGGCTCTGATTTAATATCTTGTGTCCCCAATTGCCCATCAAACGAGAGGGAATTATTGAGTAAACTTTGATCCATGATTAGTCCAAATTAAGATTTCTCCAAACGTCACCAAATCTCGAGTTCAACTAAGAGACGGTGTACACAGCCGAGTTTACTGCTGCTGGACAATTTCCACTGGAGATCCTCCACCGGAGAAAGATGATTTGGAGAGCCGCCTGGGAGGCAGGAGACGAATCAACAGGACCAGACGGAGGCCGTGGAGTTGGTGACGTAAAAGGCCACATGAGAGGGGAAAAAGCACCAGCCACGCCCAGCTCTGTTTTCTCCGTGATCTTCCTCGGCTCCTCGACGAACCAAACCTACAGCCAAGACCAAGGACCATCCGTGAGCCCATCCCGCTGGCCACCCTCGAGAGTCGAGTTGGAAGCTTAAAGTACCTCCGAACATCTGGATAGTACGAGAGAAGGTCAGTCACAAGGCTACTCTTGGCCACTATTACCCGCCTGAGGAAACTCCCCCGCATACTCGCCATATTGGGTACCTCCCGGCCATCTCGCCGGCTTCTATACATTTCGCTCCGTTTCGCTCGACATTTTGTCGTTCATCTTTTTAAATTATTTTTTACACTTGGATTTTGCTAATTGGGCTGGACGAGGTAATTTTTCCTCAAGGTTATTTCCATTTAAGGCTCCTATTTAGAGGTGAGTTCTCTAATTATTTATGTCGGTTTAGAGGAAATTGAAGATTGAAAGTTTGAATGATTCTCCTTTGGACATTTTTATTTATTGGAGAAATTAGGTAAAAAGGTTTCGATTGAAATTACTGGGTTAAGTTTGGATTTTGAAATGGAAACATTTTGTCATTAGTTTCATCCCTTTGTATTTTGTCAAGAGAATTTGTAATTATTGCTTCTGACTTGCATTTATCGATCAAGATAGCAAAAGAGTTTCCAATTTCCCATTGTTCTGCTGGTCTAGTTTATCAATTTCGAGAATATTTATTTCCTTGAATTAGTAATCATTTCACTCGTTTTAATTTATATTGTAATTTTTCTATAATATAAACTTCTGGCTGACATTTGATTATTCTTTAATTTATGATTTCATTATTGATTTACTGGTGACTTAATAGAAAACTGAAGTACCGACATTGAAGGACGTTACATAATTTTAATGCATGATGTATATATATTTTTAGTTAATCAATTTCATAAGAAAGAATCTTTAATTCCACTTGAGTCATTTTGTGAGAAATTTAATTCATTCTTCGTATTTGTAATTAATAATGTTTAATGTATGATTATGTATGTTAAAAATAGTCACCACAGCACTAAAATATTTCTTATTTTAAATTCATAGCAAACATGGAGAATGTTTTTTGTACCATTTCCATTTATTGACATCCCCAGCGAGGTATTCATAAAGTGTTTGAGTTGACGAAGAGCCGAACCATTTTGTTGGACTCCGTTCGTGATGACTTGTCCAAAAGGAGTGTAAATGAAAGGTTATAATTGATGTGGACGGTGTTCATTACATGCGGTCTGGTCACTCACTCACGCGTCAAAGGCTTCTCTGAAAAGTCAAATAGGTCCAAGACAGGGAAGAATAATGAGGGAGAAGGTACTCCAGAGAGGAATTCAATGTGAGGAAACCTCAAAGCAGAGAGACTTCTCTTACAAATAGAGTTGACAAGTGTGGAGGAAAGGTTAAGCCGTGTTGAGAGAGACTAACAATAATACATTATTTAGCACCGTTCATCACTTCTCGCATTCCAATGGGCTCATTAACTGGCTCCATCCGCCTCTCGAAACAGACTTCGTAGTAGAGCAATTATGACAAAAAGGTAACTTTGCATTGTAAATGTGATGGTTAAAACAGAACGAGGCGAGCTCACTTGACTTATTATCATGATATGATATTCCATGTAAGCAGGACGAGTCAGAGCATTTGGTAAAAAAGTATTATATTTATTGTATTATTATTGGAGAGGTGGGTGGGTGCGAGAAGGAAGGATTCACTTTTAATTGACTCGCTCGTCGTTGATGGTTTGAGATAGTGGAACCACTGTGGGTTTCCTCCCCTTCCTTCCCCTTCATTTTTATTTCATATCCGATGAAGGAAAATTGTTGTAAAAAAAAGTCTCATATCTCCTCTTTGTGTTCTCTTTCCCTTCGTAGGTACTCAGGAGGGCGAAGAGAGCAAGAAAGGGCTGCAGGATCTCGGGAGCCATTCGCGATTTGAGATTCATCCATCTTCTCATCCCAAAAAAGGATACTTGATAAGTGAAAGCCATTTCGACTTTTGAAGGCTCATATCAATATCCTCAAGACTCACGGATGAAGTCTCAGTGAAAGTGATTCGTGAACTAACAATAAGTAAGAAGAGAGAAAGGGCCGTTGAGAGACTCGGAAGAGAACATTGGAGTGATTGTGGGAATGGAAATGATTTTCACCTCATAGCATCTCCGATTGACCAGCGCGAGTTCACACGTCTTCAACTCACGGGAACATCGAGGCGGGCCCATCTTCCAGCCCTGTTTCAGAGATCCTCTGCCAAATGTGAAATTGAGTCTCTTGGATTAAGGGCGATTGAGGAGAGTTTTACTGCCACTTCCTATTTCCACATCTCCAAGTCCCTTTGATGTCCTTCTGAATAATTTTTAAGGAGTTCCTTTTACTCTGTGTACTTATATTCTTGTTTTCTCCGTCGGAGTGTCGGGAAAACAACTAAAAGCGGATTGTGAAATATTAAGTTGTTAAATATTATAATACTATTCGACTTCATCTCGTGGAGTGAAGTGGGGAGAAAAATAAGCCAGGACGAAGAACAAGAGTTTCGTCCCGTCAACGAAGGGAGTTTCTGGTAAGACTTGGATCAAATTTTTTTTTACTATTTTAAAATACGAATTATTATGGAGACGACGGATGCCCTTGCTCTAGTCTAAAATACAACATTTGTACGATACTAATATTAAATACTTTTATATGAGTGTTTCCATTTTTCTGCTTGAGTTATGGAATAGAAGTTGAGGGTTAGATCGCAAAGTATTTTTCTTGAAGGTTATTAGAGAGATTTTATATGTTGCTTCCCAGTCTCGTTTACCTCTACATTTTTATCTCATCAGGCGGAGAATCCCACCGGATTTCGCGATTAGAGGAAGGAAAAAGAAAATCTTTAAAAATGCTCCTTTCGTCTTGTGAATTCTTATGTTTTGTTTGATGAGTAAAGGGAAGGGCATTTAGCATAATTTTGTACTTTTAAATAGTTATCACATAAATAATCACTGAATGTCCGGTTTTATAATTTTATAACGCTAATTTTTTGGTGATTCAATGTTTGAATATGAAATGAGCAGGACATATTGCAAAATTTTAGTAAAAACGCCTTTATTATAAAAAATAACTGAAAAGGTCATTTAATTAAGCACATTGTGGTTTGTAGACTTTAGAAAATTATTTACAATATGGGGAAAATTTTGATTGCCCTAAAGTTAGGAAAAGTTGGATTGAAATTGACTTTAAATGGTAATAACTTGTATCAGTCTTTTTTAACAACTGCGCACAGCAGTCCATGCCAGAAGTTGGTAAAAAATATTTAATGAAATTGAATAATTGTTACTGAATCAAGTTGAATTTGGCTGAGTGGTGGATCGTGGGAATGACTAGGAATAGGAAGTGAGGAAGCTGTGGGAAGCGATTATAATAATTTAAATGTTTGCGATATTATGTTTTAAAATTCCTAGTTCATAATTACATCAGCGTGCGTTCATTGACTTGACACTACGACCGACTTTACATGTTCGACTCTTTGGACTATTGAGGGTGGATAATTGATCAAGGCTTGTTATGCATGATAGAAATGAAGAGTTAATAAAACGCATGGGTGTTTATATCTTCATATGATATGATTCTCTTCGTATGATCTCACATTTATGATTGTAATGATGATGATGGATTCGATTCGATACCATTGAGTAGGAGTTGAAGAGGAGACTCAGACTCAATTCTCCACTCTTCTCATCAAATGTTCAAATGAAGGAAGAGTGAAGCAGGCTGGTGGGTTGCCTAAACATTTACCAGTTACATGTTCTTACATTGCATGCATCCGCTGCCCTCATTCGAATCATCTTTATGGACTCGCTTTTGTAAACTCCCTCGTCTCATACTCATACATTCTCCCGGTGTATTGTAAATATGAAAACATTACCTTTTCTCGTTCCTTTCATTTCCTAGAATTTTCAAAGTAAATCCCATCTTTCAGACAATTTCAATTTTTTGCTTCTTTAGAATAAAGGAAGATGAATCTCAGATAAGAGTTATAGATTTAAATGCGTTGGATTTAATTGGCCTTTTTGAGCTTTACGTGTTGAGTTAGGTATTGGCATATAAAATAAATTAGTTATGATTAGTGATCATTATCTTGCATTTGGGTATTGGAATTAGGCAGTGAAAATTGCACAATTTGAAAAAACTTCAATTTCATTACATGAAGTAATCGCTATTTTAATCAGAATTCAGAACTTTTTGAGTATGCAATTATGATATACCACGATGGTCTCAATAACTCAATGTTTTTAAGGGACTCCAATTAAAATTAATAATGACAAGCTTTCCTGTTTCTCGAAATACTTAACTTTTGTCAACAACCAAAGACCATACAATAATTATGCATTATCTTCGATAATAATAACATTTTAAATTCGATAGGAACTTTTAATGAATTGCAAGCAGGTACATGCTATTGAATTCAGTCAAGTATAAATTTATATTAATAACAAGATGATAAAAGGAATAAAGCCATTGTATTTTATTTACCTTAATGAACTCTTTCCATCTTAAAGATTTTTATTGTAAACTACAGGGTGGTCCTTAATGTAGGCGGTTTCATATATTATTATTAATTAAAAAAAACCGCCTATATTAAGGACCACCCTGTAGAATATCTTGTGAAGTTATGATTTCAGAAGTAATCATGGAGGAATTCTTGTTTATGGTTTATTTTTGGATTTTGCGTAGGTTTTTTGGAATACTTTCTCAGGTAAAACTCGAAGTCAAGTCAAAGACACTCACTTTATTAAATTTTAATTTATTGACTTCAATGACTTCGCGATCAAATTTTTAACGTTTCTAAACTTTTCAATTATGTTTTTTATAATTTAATCTTTGAATTAAATGAATTTCATAATCAAAAAGAAAGTTTGAAAAATTAAAGAAATTGAAAGATTTACATCATGTTGGCTATTTCAGTTTAACTTGTTTGACGTTTGAGCTATTTTCTTCATTTTTTTATTGACATAAAAACGGAATTTTTACGGAATTGGAAATATTGAGATAAAAATGACATTTTTGTGGAGGTATTGAACTTAATCTCAATAACCATCAAAAGCCACTGCTCCTTTTCGATAATTCATCTGTTATGAGATGACAGATGGTCGTTTATATTTTATTTGTTTTGGTCATGCAGTCCGATTTCCATCTCCCACTATTCCATAATTTTCATTTCCTTGAATATTAAATGAAAACAATGGTGGTGGAACCGGCTTCACCCCGGCATACAATCATGTAATCGATGTAATTAGTCAGCGTTATTAATATATAAAAATTATTCCGGCTTCGCTGCCGCAAACAACCAGAATTAAGAAGTTATCATTCATGAATTTGGCTGAGAAGCCCTGCGCTTCTTATTCCCCTTTGAATTACCATTATCCTTCGTCAATAGTTATTTAATAAGTTCACTTCGCATGTGAAGCATTATTTCTCCTCGAATTGACAGACGACAGACTTGCGCTTTTAATGAAGATACATTATTGTAGATTTTATCTTTTTTTCCTTGGAACTTTTTCTTGATCTTGGTACGTAAATAACTCGTGTATAAATTTTAAATAGGTATCTCATACTGCTATATGCATACTCCTTTTGTGTTCAGTATGAGCATAGAGGCATTGTTAAGGAACATCTTTAACACATGCTCATACATGCTCATATTATTTTAAAGATTCAAGGAGTGGTATGGTGAAATATCTTTATACATACACTTAGATATACTTAAAGAGAAAGCATCTTGTACAGAAGAGTGTGTAACAGGTCGAATAAAAGGGAATTGAAGAGAATAGTTCGGGTGAAATGGAAGGTCGTTGTGGTAAATAATAGAAAGAGATTTATTGGGATTTTATGAGATGTCATATTTGAATTATTTACCAATCTTCATTGATTAAGTTGGAATATTTGTAAAGGAATATTGAGTTTCATGATGGTTGTTTGCTATTTAACTAGTTTCATATTACTCGTCTTCTCACGTTAGTACGAACATAAGGAGGAATATGGATGACATAATTATCGGCTTGTCCGCTTGGTCTAGGAAGATTGGAATATTATAAATATGAGAGGGTTGGCAGGGTAGGTCATGGATGGATTAAGCTCCGCGTATACATAGTTGGTTACTCCAAGGGGGCTTAATGAAGAGGAAGAATTGTGAGAAAGAAGGGTGCTTATAAGGAGAAAGGAGCGTAGTTGCTCTGTCCGCGTGAAGAGGATTGGGAGAGTCTCAAGTTCCAACTCAGGACCTTCCACGCACCCGGGGGAAGAAGGAGCAAGGAAGGAACCGGGAGAAAGACGTCAGTCAGTCTGAAATCAATACACGGCTGGTCGCTAGTCTTCGGTGTACTTTGGTTTCATTTCCCTGCTGCGATGCGGCCATGGGCTGGAAACTACTACTATGTACGAATACGAAGGTATTATATTCGGGGAGTGTGAGAGAGGAAGAAGGGAGTCGTTCCCTTACTCGGCTCCCGAGAACCCTCTGCTTGTTGGGGTACGGGCATGAGCAATGCCCGCGCCTCTCCCACCTCTCCCGGCTTTCCAGAGCGAGGCTGCGTGTGCATGGACACATCCTTTTCTTCATTATTACTCCTATTTAATCCTTCACTTTCCCTTAATCTTCGATTCGCATCTTTTTCCAGCTCATGAGAACATTTCCTTCTCATTGGGAGTCTTGAAACATGTTCAATGTCCTTGTAGGCGAGATCATCATTGCATTGAGTTTGGAAAGGGACGTGGGCGGAGGAAGAAATTGAATTTGTGGGTTAAAAACTAAATGCTCGTGGTTTGTCAAGGCGGAGGTTCAAGTCCACCTGGATGAGAATTTTGATCATTTTTGATGAGATTGAAAGGGAAGCCGTGGTGTGAGTGTTGGTGGGATCTGATGTGATTTCTCGGTGTCAGTTGAGGCAGTTCGGAGAACACGGCTAGGCTCAAAAGCAATGGATGCCATAGGAAGGGGAAGTTGGGCCGACGCAGAAGACTTCCGATGGCAAAAATCCGTTTGACGTCATTCTCTGACCCTTGACCTTAAAGGAGACGGTACACACGGCTACATACACGCAATCACACACAGTGAGAGAGTGGATTCTCGAGCGAGAGCTCCGGAGACCCACCGAGTCATTACGCCTCCTTTCTTCGCTCTCATGTCTCACTTGACGCGTTCCCAGGTGGGCCTAATGAAAATGTGAGGGTCACGTGCCCAGGGCCGTTGATTGGACTTGAGGATTATTTGACCCTTAATTCACTACCGTCCTTCCCGTTTTGTTTGAACTCCCCGCGATTCCGGATTCGTCTTGACCAAATCATTTAATTTCTAAATGTGACAGTGATTGTGATACTCTCGAGATTCTTATATAAGTCGGAGATTCTTAAATCTTGGGCAAATCCAACGGGCTTCTTCGTTCCTTACAAATATATACACTCTGTCTTATTGTTAGTCAGCTTCTCACAAATGAGTCAGTTTCGTCTTCAACAGTTTGTCATTGCGGCCTGTCATGACTATGGAGAGCATTTAACTCCAAATGTTTAAACCCCATGAGCACGTCATTAGCTCATGGTGATTCGGGAATTAAATTATAATGGGGAGGAATTAAGAAGGAATGATTGGAAGATTTGATCCGAATCGACAATAAGATTAGTGTAATAAGCGCTCGCATCTTGTAATACTCTTAAAGGAAATTTCCTCGTTTCGGGTGAACAGGTGCCTGTGAAGGGTCCGTCGTCATTCCTATTAATAGCACTTTGAGTTATTTCTTCGACATAGACTATCGAGTTCTCGTGTTTATAATTCCTACAATCCAAACAACCAAGAAAAACAAGCTTCAAAGTTTATGAACAATGTGAAGACGAGGGAGAGGCAAATGAATGATTATTAGTTGAACCATTATGTGAGTTCCTCACTTCATTCTTCCCACTTGTCTTCTTCCTTTTTGGTCTCTCACTTCCTCGAGGATTATTAGTTTATTAGGAAACTAGTTAAAGAAATTCAATGTGTTGCTCTTCAAAAGTCCAAGGAGCCAGTGACAATGAGAAGATTTCAGCTAAATTAAAGTAAAAGTTTTTTTTGAAAAAATATACCTTGAATTGAACATTGCAAAGTTAATAGTTAAAAGCTAACATTCACCTTTGTATAGTACATTTTTGTTTCCTTAAATTAGCTCAAATTAGTTTCATTGTTTGGGCATTGTCTGCATTCTCATTGACTTTTTATGATCTTCAAGTTTTGTTTATTTTTAAATTACAACCTAATTTCCATTTTGCTAATTGTCATTTAGCCTTTTATGTTATTTTACATTTATGCTTTATTCTATTCTTGATTTAAGTTTACAAAATACTGATAGACGAGAGATTTTCCAAGAAACTCAACGCTATTTAAACTTGTGTGGAATCTTTGCTTGTATTAATAGCATTAAAGTCATTATTAATTGCATTGAACTGCATATATGACACAACATGTTGTATCGTCTCGTATGAGGTTAAATGCACAGTGTGTTTATTTCTGTGCGCAACACTTGCACAATCATGTGTTAAAACGAGACAAGTTTAATTTGAGATTACAAGTTTGTATTAAATGCAGATGGTAGACACTCGATCATTCAAGTTTCCGAGTAATTTTAAATATAGTTTAAAAGTTGGTTCTTACAGTTGAACATTTATTCCTTTCCACTTCCTAATGTCAAATTTATGTTTTGGTCTTTTGGTTCAAAATTAAAATTCTCTTTAGATTTCTTATTGTGATTTGAATTTGTTGAGCGGACTATAAATCTAGGGATTGTATGTAGGAGAAAATGAAAATGGTGTAGTGTACATTCATATTCTCATTGTAAAAAGAAAGTCTCAATTAGTTTTAGGTCTCTCGCGAGTTTCCACTAATTGCAATGGTTCGCTCTCCACAAGGACTAATTACTTTGTCTACAGTTATTAGTCGTATTAGCCCTTCGATTCCATCAATTTTAGTTATAATTGGAGTTTCGCATATAATTTCCATTTGGACCTTGTCGGTCTGGATGAAGGAAGGGAAGTGAGTATTAGACTCCGTCGATGAAGAGATTGGAGGGTTAAGTGAGGGAATTGACTTCCTTCTTTCCTTTATGTCTTCTTAAGACGAAATTTGAAACGCCTAGGAAACGCCGCCGAGGAAATTGAAATTGGTTCACTAATTAATTTATTGTTTAATAAAAGGAAAGACCTCCTCGCTTATATTGATAGACTTATGGCAGCTTTCTGTTTCGAACTTTGAAAGCTCTAGATCTCTTCATTTGAGAATTCTTGGAAGACAAATCTTATTAGGAAGTATCTCCTTGTTTATTTTCACTTCCGCAGTTCGGCGAATTATGCGAGGCTAAAAGCTATATTTTCATATTTCAGTTTACTTTTTTACTCAATTTTCCTTTCCATTAGTCGTCGTCTTCTTTCATTTACATTTAGGATATTGACAAGAGCAGAGCGAATTTATGCGAAACTGAATATTTCGATATTAGATATCATAAATGAAAGAATGATAATGTACATTATAATAATAATGATTAAAGACTTGGATGGATGACAAATGATGAAATGATCAATAATAAAAGTAATACAATGTTTGTTTTTGTTTACAGATCTGTGATCTCATCCTCGTTGTTGGAGTCCTGCAATTATGAATGAGCTAGATAGTCTCAGGCAGGAGGCCGAAACTCTTAAAAATTCAATCCGAGTAAGTGAATGAATTTTTTTTAATTTAGCAATTTTATTAATTAATTTAACAAAATTTTATTAATTTATAGTGCACTTTTTATTTACTTGTTAGAATTGATTATGAGAAATTTAAAAACACTTGAGGAGAAATGCTAAGTTGAATGTTTGATGTTTTAGGATGCTCGGAAAGCAGCATGCGACACGTCGCTCGTCCAAGCGACGTCGAACATGGAGCAGATCGGCCGCATCCAAATGCGGACGAGACGGACTCTCCGCGGCCATTTGGCCAAAATCTACGCCATGCACTGGGGGTCAGACTCGAGGAACCTTGTCTCGGCTTCCCAGGACGGGAAGCTGATCGTGTGGGACTCGTACACGACGAACAAAGTGCATGCCATCCCCCTTCGTTCCAGTTGGGTCATGACCTGTGCCTACGCGCCTTCAGGCAGCTACGTAGCGTGCGGAGGCCTTGACAATATCTGCTCGATATACAGGTACATTTCGACCGGAGCACAGGGAATTTTCATTCCTCCCAACAGAGGAGGAATGGGCAGGGAGAGTCCACTAATAGAGTCGTTGCTGGCACTTTCAGTTTGAAGACGAGAGAGGGGAATGTGAGGGTCAGTCGAGAGCTCCCTGGCCACACCGGCTATCTCAGTTGCTGCCGCTTCCTAGATGATAACCAAATAGTTACGAGTTCCGGCGACATGACCTGTGCCCTCTGGGACATCGAGACGGGTCAACAATGCACTTCCTTCACCGGCCACACCGGCGACGTCATGTCTTTGTCTCTCAGCCCCGATTTCAGGACTTTCGTTTCTGGAGCATGTGATGCTTCTGCAAAGGTAAAAGGAGGACTTGTAGAGAGTCGTGAGCTTAATTCATATTTACAACATTACAACTCAATTCAATGGACGCGCCGCTCTGGAAGTGGAGTCTTAATTTTTGAATTTCATTTTCAGTTGTGGGACGTAAGAGATGGTCTTTGTCACCAAACCTTTTCAGGACACGAGTCAGACATCAATGCTATAGGCGTAAGTTTATTACTTTACCTTTATTCGCTCTGTGGTTTGCGGGAGTTGAAAAGACTTCCACTGAATCTTTCATGGAGAAGAGGAATTTAGAGGAACCAAGTTTTATGCCATGAGTAGGAGTAAAATATGCATGTGGGTTCTTGGCAGTTTTTTCCTAATGGGCTGGCTTTCGCGACGGGGTCTGATGATGCGACTTGCCGTCTGTTCGACATTCGAGCGGACCAAGAACTGGCCATGTACTCGCACGACAACATCATCTGCGGCATAACCTCCGTGGCCTTTTCAAAGTCCGGCCGTCTCCTCCTCGCCGGTTATGATGATTTCAACTGCAACGTGTGGGACTCGATGAAGACGGAGCGAGCTGGTAAGACATTAAATTGACATTTGGAATGAACCTTCCAATGATTTAAATACAAAAAGGCGTGATGAAGGCGTGAGTCTAAAAGCATGAATGTTCTTCACAGGTGTTTTGGCCGGTCACGACAACAGAGTGAGTTGTTTGGGCGTCACAGAAGATGGAATGGCCGTGGCCACGGGATCTTGGGATAGTTTCTTAAAGATTTGGAACTAAACTCTTGTAAACCAAGATTTAAAAAACAATTCCTTTATTTGTACGGTCGTATTTGTAAATGGAGGAAGGAGGAATTTAAGGATTCCAGTTTGCAATGCATGAGCTCATTATTATTAATTGTTATTCTATCAATTCGTTATTATCACCTATAAGATATGTACATCATATAACAATTTGGTCTGTAAACTATATAAATACATGATAGCCATAAGGTTTCTTGTTTACTGTCTATTTCTTAAGCCGTATTGTTTAATTCAAGTATTACTATTATTATTAATGTTAGCCGCTGGTTACGAGTGAGATAATTAAATGAAATGTGTAAGTGTAAGGATTTAGAGCCAGCATCTTGTACTAGACACTGGCTAGGCCGACATTCAGATTTATTCAATTAGTTACAACATTCAGTTATTTGGATTTTTGGCCTTTGAGAGGGCCGTAGGAACCAAGTTGAGTGTGTTTGAAAACGAGCATTTGTGTGTGCAAAGATCTTGGAGAGCATTTGTAAAAAATATAAAGATTTATTAAGTAACTACATTGTCCTGGACCCTTCTCTCATCCTCTCCCATCTCTCAATTCTGTCTCTCGTTGGGAAACTCGAATGAGAGAGGAATTGGAGGATGTCAAAAGTGTTCCCTAGCTGTAATAGTACGAAGAAAGAATGTGAAGGATTTTCGAAAAAAACTGCCATCTCTCCTAATATCTATTATACTTTATGTAATTTATTATCTTACCACTCCTGATGAGTAATGTGCTACATAATAATTAATTAAATGATACAATATATAGTGATTGAATGTCTCTTAGGTCCTTTACTCGTTAAGTCACACCACACATGATCGATCGTAGGGAGAAAGTGAGGAGTCTGATGAGGCTATCTTTGCTTGCACCCAAATGACATTCACCCATTTATCATTTTGCGTGAAGGAAAGAAACCGATTGATTTTATTCTTTGATAGTAGAAGTTGAGGAATTTTGGATTCATTGCACGGAGCATCTTAAAATGAAAAACACGGTCTCTTGGAGGAAAACGGAGAAAGTTCTCTGGGCTCTCCTATGTGAAATTAGGTGGGTGAGTGGGTATAAAAAGAGTTGGCCGGCTACCCGGGAGAACGAGAAGGAATCTTGGGAGGTTCAAAAGTAAAATTGTCTTTCTCGTCTCCACCTCGAATTTTACTAGGAAAGAAGTTGAGGGAATTGGAAATCAATTTTTGAAAGGAATACACACATTGAGAACCCATATTGAGGGCCCATTTGAGAGACCCGAAATATCCTTAACCTTTATCCTTTCCCTTTTCACGACCTTTCTTTTATTCAATGTTCAATTATTTCTATAGGTTAAACTTGTCTTTCCTTTTATTACTTACGATTAAACAGGCTTTATATGTTCGTCACCCGCTCTGGAGAGATCACGTGGATTGAGTAATGTTTTATCTAATTTTGGAAAAGTAATAAAATGGAACATCATTTTGGACGGGAGTCTCAGACTCAATGCGGGGAATGAGGAAGTTGAAAAGTAGCTTCATCGGATGAATTAGTAAGGAGAAGCGATGTAAAATTCAATCCGATGGGTTGATTCTTCTTCCAAAGATCACAGTCATCTCTTTCTGTCCAGGCAGACGAAGGTGGTTTAACTAAATAAATCATTTGTCCTCGCTGCCGTTCAGTCAAATAAATGAAGAGGTGAGAGAAGGAAAGGTCATTCCCAGTACATTGAGAGCGGAAGGAAATGAGAGAATTCTCCGTTTTACTACCCTAGATCATATAATAACTTTTTTTTATAATAATAGCTTTCCCTTCCACTCACTCACTGTTCTCTTTTACAATCGAGAAATTAGTTAGGGTGTGGTGAAGAGAATCGCTAATATAAACGTACTTTCTACTCATCTACCTCTTCCCCTATCTCCCGCAACATGATCAAATTAATTAACTAAATTATGAGGCTCTGGACGGGTCGAGGAGAGAGGGACGTGAACTACTATATAATCCAATTAACTAATTAATAAAATGTGAATTTCTCGTCAAGTTGCTTTTGAAGATTAGAACTCTTCTTTTGGAGAGCCTATCATTTGCCCTATATAATGGACAAACTTTATATTATGACAACACACCAACTTCACTCACTTGTATTCCTTAACTCTTCATCTTTTATTAGGGCGGAGAAACGCTGAATGTGTTTAGTAATAATTAATAATAAGTACGCCAACTCTAGGATATCATACAGGAGTTCATATTATTCATATACCTTGGTATTAAACAGTGCAGATCCATAAAAGCTGACATTCTTATTGCTAATTCTGTACAACCGTGTCTAGGAAATTGCAGACTCACTCTGTTTATATATCAATCCACTGAGGAAATGACTAGAAGCAATGTATTACACTACATTTTGTGTATGATATTTATGGAGAAATTCGAATATCTATACAAGTTATGTCCATGATACACACAGCCCCTTTATTTATTTCGTAGAGCTTTTCCTCTTAAGATGCATTTCGTCGATTAAGTCTGGTTACGAATTAACATGAGATGCTCGGGTGTCTGTAAATATGAGAGAAAATTTGTGAGTAACGCGAATGTCTGTAATTAATAATCAGGAATGTACAATAGCTATATACAGGTTCGTTCATATCTATTGTCAACTTCTCCATTCAAATTGAATGGAGAAGTAGGCAATAGATATAAACTACCCTGTGGAACTTGTTTCTTCCTTCATGATTCTGAACAACTTGTACGACTCTTAATGGTAAACTAAGGTTTGTCTCTATAAGGTTCATTAAATGTAATTTAACTAAATACGACCAACGTTCGAGGTAACCAATTTGAGTTATTTCTTATCTATTGCCTTCTTTGTCACTTTTGAATAATAAAGAGAAACAAGGTGTTTTAGGTATGTGTGGATGAGACGAGTTCAGTATACAATTAAAAAGTCTCATCATTCAGGCTGCGTGGATTCTTGAGTGCTTCTTCATCACTTTCACTGACAATTTTAAGACGACTGTTCTCCTTTCAACACTCTTGGTTCTCCAGACTAGTAGTATTATAAAAATTGAAGGAAAAAAGATGAGATCTACCAAATACAACCACACATGCTGGTCCTCTTTCCTGGACCGTCCTTTTCATCCAAAGTCAATTACGATTAATGAATAACTAAGGAATTAAATTTTAACCAAGACTCAAAGAAGGGTGAGGGAGAAGTATTAATTGGAAATCTATCAATTTGCTCTCAATTAATTTGTAAAACTATTGCTGGTTTAAATGAAAAGCACAAAATAAGAGCCAGGACATTTGGGGAGAAAGAAGAATTTGCAAATCATTTGAAATCTACTAAAAATAAAATACTTGTAAATATTTCATTCGTGAACAGTGAGATAGGATTTCTTGTGTAGTGGTTGTTCATCATGGTATTTATAAAATATAATGTTAATTAAACCAATGCGTATATGTCAGTGTTCTTAGCTGTTTGAGTGCTACTTTAACTGACGAAGATGAGGATGAGAATATGCGAGAGTGAACCAAGTGTTTAAACAAGCTTTTTACCGTACTAACAAATAAGGAAAAATATTGTGGTAGGGGAATTGAAAAAGAAATATCTCTAAAGCTAAGAATTAAGTCTATGATGATTCGGTGGTAAAGTGTGTTAATTGTAATTAAAGGTACTCTAAATAAGATGACATGATGGGGAATTCATAAAACCATTATAAGTTAGAGATTTGTCCGTACGAGTAGATTATACATTACTCTACACTGTATACTAGGTACATTCATAGCCTCATTAATTAGCCTAATTATGATTACGTGTATGTTACAAGGAAAAGTGAAAGTTCACCGAGTAAGTTATTGGTACTGAGTGCCCATTATATCTCTGAATACATTGTTATAATTAAATAATATATATTATGTAAGGAGTAAGGTGTGTAAGTGTAGGGGCGAAATGGTTAAAGTAAGTTAAACGTAGCATATCCCTTTTGCCAGGCATTACTCATTTATATAAAAAATAAACTTACGAATAATAAATTAATAAAAAAAAGCTGTTTGTAATTTTTGAAACTGTCAAAGTTTAAAAAGAAAATTGCACCCTTAAAACGTCTGCAACATTCAAAATTAAGTGGGAGGTAGAGTGTTCGGTCTTTTCGTCGAGACGAGAAAATAACTTTTTTACATGAAGTGAAAGGGCTCAGGATAAAAAATATATTGTTTCGGCGAAAAGCGAGGCTCTCCCCCGTTAACTCTATTATTATCGTTAAGGCAGAGGTTATTAAATTATGATTCGAGTGCTTCGTGATTGAGCAGAAAATTGGGAAGAATGGATGAGGTGGTTTTAGGGAAGAGTCACAAGCTCTCAGCCCTGAAACTCAATCAATATTCCTCCAATATTAAGTCATAATTATTCTACTTCATATATCTTACGTATTTAAACTGTACGACTCTTATATAACATTAATAATAAAAGTAAAATATGAAATCATTAATTCAGAAGCTGCGTATAAAACAAGTTTGTGGTGAGAATCGCTAAATACTTTTTAAAACCTAAACGAGTTGTGTTTACGATAAGAGAACAGGAAATAAGCTGCCAAATTTTTGCATCTAAAAAGAATCATTCAACGCCTACCATGTTTAGTTCTCTACTCGCGAAATTAACTTTAGCACAAACGAAGAAAGCGAAATTAAAGTACAGTATCAGATGATGATGATGGCATTAATTAAATTTCCTTTATATTTCTATTCAATTTTACTTACTTCGATCAGAGCTCGAGATCTAATTTAATCATCACGCAAAAAAGATAAATTAATAGAAAAGTACACGTTGACCTCCAATTGAGTTAAACTGTTCAGTTAAGATGATTACAACATGGCTATATGAAACGAGTGATTTTGTTCTTCGTCAGATTGCATTCTATTGAATGATTATTTAATTAGGTAATTTATATTTAATAAGAATTGAAGTTAAGCTTCCTTTGTGTCAAAAAGTGTTCGTGTTTCACGGTGTAATATTTTATAGGTAAACGATTAATTTTATATTTTAAGTGTAATTTAAATAACGCTTCAAAATATTCAAATGGCTTCAATTCATACTCTGAAGAGAGACAAATTTGCTACTGCGAGATGTGTATTATTAAATTATTCAATATAAATATATAAAAATATATTATAATCTTACAATAACAGTCATACAGACTAAATTATTCATAATATTATGATTATATAATATACTAAATAGGCTGAGAGAGTGTCGAGCGCTTTTGTTTTACGTTTTATTAAAAAAAAACTACGAGCGTGTGAAGTTTATATATTCTAATTCAAACATGATTAAACTATTTAATTCACGTTAATTCCATGTCTTTGCTATTTAACAGAAATACAAAAATACGTAATTAATACAATTAACACTCACTACTCTTTATTTTAAATATCTACAGCTTGATGTTATTTATGAATTGTTACTTTTCTTACATAACAATAATTTTGTTATGTATTAAATGAATTGTCTATCGTTCACTCTTATGTAAAACTCTATTATATACTTGGGTGTATTATTGTATGAACAATATCATTCTTTACTATTCTATATGATTCTACTACGAAAACTATGTACTTCTTTCCTATCGCTTTAAATATTATTTTTACTTTTGCTCTGTGAAGATTATTAATGAAAAATATAGAAAGGTCACTCACTCTAATGTATAATGATCAAGATGTAAAACACATGAGATAGAATTAAAAGTATGGCTAAAATTTAAGACTATTTCCTTATATTTACTATTTATGATTTGCCAGTAGTGTAATTTTAATTATATAAAACCTAAGTATGGAATATTGAAAACTCTTTTCAGTACATTTTTCATCAAATCTGCCTAAATAAGGATTTTCCCCTCATTTTAAGCAAATTCTTTTTTAAGTGGAAAATGTGTACATGAATAAATCTGTCTCCCAATTTTCATTCAATTAAATGGACCCATACGTTACTATCTGTTGGAAGGGTGAAAATAAGGGAAAAGTTGATGACAGTCATAATGAATAATTAAAATAAGAGAGTAATTAACTAATTAAGTTAAGATGACTAAGATTAATACATAACGTAATACATCTCCATTGTCGAATAAAGCTTTTTGTCTTTACATAAAAATAGACGTTTTATTTCTGAAAAAATTCATATTCAAATCTCATATTTATGTATTTAAAAATTGGCATCCAAATTACAACTAATTTCAAAAATCATAATTTTATAGAGGTTCAAATAATTATACTATAATAACAATAATTTATAAAAGTATATTGAACTTTTAATGATTTATGGCTTTTAAAGAGTATAATTAAATAGGCAAAGCTTAATTATTACTGTGTACTAATTGAAATTATGATCAATAGAATTTACATTTATGAAAGAACTTTAAAAGATGCCAAAAACAAGAACAAGTTTGTTGCAGTAATATTTAATATCATTAATTAAAGCTTTAGTTTAGTTTGTCTTATATAACATCGAATAATTTCTCAACCTTTAAAAACTGTTTACCTTACAACAGAAATTTAATTGGTTAACAATTTGCATCAATTTGGTCTTACATAATAGTCTTAACTCTTAATCTTAAATGTCATTTTCAGAAAACATTGAAAGTTGAAATGTAGGAGATTCCAGTCGTGTAATTTTTCAACAAGAGTTTAATGCATC
This sequence comes from Neelides sp. FZ-2019, assembly GCA_009869795.1. NCBI lineage: Eukaryota > Metazoa > Arthropoda > Collembola > Neelipleona > Neelidae > Neelides > Neelides sp. FZ-2019. The sequence continues at coordinate 204,786 of VJMY01000017.1, read as the reverse complement.
ATCAATATCCTTGATCAAATCAACATCACTTTCAAGTCCAACAGAGAGACGAATAAAGCTATCAGTGATTCCAAGTTGAACTCGAAGATCGGCAGGCACAGATGCATGGGTCATTGAGCTCCTGAATTGCAGAACAAAATAGTTATTAATTTGCGTTTGAATAGTAATTCATAATTAAATTATAAGAAGAAATAGTTTTTGGCATTTTGACTTACGGTTGTTCGGCCAAACTCTCGTAGCCGCCCAAGCTTTCAGCCAATTTGAAAAGTTTCAAATTCTTGAGGAATTTCGAAGGACACCCAGTTGAATTCATGTAGAAAGAAATGAGACCGGAGTGTCCGGAAGACTGTTTCAAAGCAAGCGCATGATGTGGATGTGAAGGAAGCCCAGGATGAAGAACTTTCTCAACTTTTGGATGATTCTCAAGAAACTTAGCCACGCGAAGGGCATTTTGCATATGTTGAGGCATTCGAATGTGAAGCGTCTTCAAACTCCGAATAACCAAGTAGCAATCAAATGGACTCTATAATATCATAGATTACTTTAAATCCATAAAACGACACTATTATTTAATTTCCATCCAAATTCTTTTGGCTTGAGACTTACAGGTACGGCGCCAAGAGCTAAACACAAATGAAATATAGCAAATTATTTTCAATTCATAAAATAAATTTGTTGGAATATTTTTTAAGGAAAGTGGTCATATCATACAATTTTGTAAGAAGAGCAGACGGGTATTCAAATCTTCGTTCTTGGTAATGATTGCCCCCATCAAGACATCCGAATGGCCATTCATGTACTTGGTGAGAGAATATACGACCAGATCGGCCCCAAGTTCCAGTGGTCTCTTTAATAATAATCCCACAATTAATTATTAACAATAAGCTAAAGATGAAAATACAACAGTTAAGATTTACATTTGAATGATAATTAGAAGTTATTTTAGTGTAATAATTGTAATATACTTGAAAGTAAGACGTCAAGAATGTATTGTCGACCGCAACAATGATGTCTTTGTCAAATTTGTGAACAATTTCAGAAACTTTGGCGATATCCACGATTTTCAACGTAGGATTTGTAGGAGTCTCAATCCAAACGAGCTTTAATTTCCAATATTAACGCTTTCTTTAGATATTAGAATAGGCAAAAACTTGTGTTGCATGTAAAAAAATTTGCCTTTACTTTGACATTCTTATTGAGAGCTTTTTCCAAAAGGGTCAAATCGGTGAGGTCAACAAAATCTGTTTTTAAATTGGCTGACTTTGCCATTTGGCGAAAGAGTCTTCCAGTCCCTCCATAAACATCGTCCATAGATATAATTCCATCTCCATGATTGAGCATTGAGACAACATTTGTGGTTGCGGCTAAACCAGACGAGTAAACCATTCCTGAAAAAACAAGTTAACATTTTTATATGATCAAAGTTATATATTACTAATATTCTCTGAATCTTTTATATTAATTTCGATATATCAGCATCAGATATATTACCAACTAATAGAAAAATTAATCGTGACCATGAGAAGATCAGTCATGCGTAAACTTTTCTAAATTGTAAAAATTACTACATTACTACTTTTCGTCTTATAAGCTGAACAAGTAATTACCATATTTGCCTTTATCCAAAGCCGCAAGAGTCTCCTCGAGTACTTTACGCGTGGGGTTTCCACTTCGAGTGTATTCAAAGCCCTGTGCAAATAAATCAATATTCAAGGTCAACCAGTGATAATGAAAAGTGACAATCATATTAGCCATGCATGTAGTTAATCTCTTAAATAATATAAAATTAATATTATTTTACCCGGTGTTGAGCTGGGCCTTCTTGCTCGAATGTCGTTGCAAGCGAAATCGGAGGAATGACTGGGCCATAAGTATATTCGGAAGGTTTATATCCCGTATGAATGGCAGTAGTTGCAAATCCACGATCCACCGGTAACCAACTTGCATCAACTTGATCTCCACTTGTCCCGTTCATCTTTAAAAATCAAACAATTAAAAATAATTAAACTTAAATTGACATCAAGAACCCAAACAAAAATTCTTATTCTAATTAACCTAAAAGTTTCATTAATGCATTGAAAGATTTTAAACTCAAATTACAATTAAAGGCGATGGAAGAACTCCTTAGTGAACCAAAAGTTGAAATGAACGAGAAAAGCTTAGAACGTGGAAAGTCCTTCAAATATGGTGGCCAACGTTGATTGGACAAATATCCAGATTGAACATCCCACTTTAGACAATTTTCACATCTCATTCAAATTTCTCCTAACATGTCACGGAAATTACGCTTTATACAATTGTAAAAAACGACGTAAGGTTAGGTTAGGCCGGCAGCCGGTATAAGGTGGATCTTATTATTACGAGGATCAAATAACATTCATCCATTTTTATCAAGTCAGACTGGGCTCAAAAGACTCTCTTGTTATTCAGAGCCTCCACCTTAAAATAATTTCTATCTTTTTGGACGTGTGTGTGTGGATTTTCTTCTTGCGAGTCATTTATCTTTAATTCCCATTATTAATTACTAATTAAAGGTAAGGCTAATTAATTATTGCTACATTTAAGACAATTACATTTCGTTTGAGATCAATGTGATAAAGCTATTGAAGCTTGAGGGTTTTTACTCTTTGCTTTTTTATTTTCATCCTCTTCACTCTGGTTTTCATTCTTATTTGCTCATCTTTTATCTTTTTTAACGACTTTTTAACATTTCCTCTTATTTAAAATAAATTATTGATATTCTTGGATTAATTTTCTTTAGAATTTCCTAACTCATTGAAAAAAACTTGTTCTCTAGATGGAAAGCGCAAAGAGTTCTGAAGAAGGGGTTTTGAAGCCTGAAGATAATTTACCAGCAATAAATTCGGACGAGCCGAAGTCTAATAAAAAGTAATTTTCTTTTAATAAATCAAATAAAAAATTCAATTTTATTTTCTCATTTTTGAAAGTGTTCACAATATCCTATTTTGAAGGTCAAAGAAGAAGAAAAACGCTGATGCTCAAAAGAAAGACGAGAAGAAAGAGAACGCGAAACAAGGCGAAGACGGGACAATTGAAGAGTATGTCGGAACTGAGAAACCTTCGGCTCCTCCCGGTGAAGCCAACAATAGTAATTTCTCTGAACATGACATGTTGGTACGTGGAGGGGGCGAGAGCTCCAATTTTATTGACTTGGAAGTAAGAGCGTTACTTTTGTTTTGCACATTTTTTAACCCAATAACCGCATATTATTTTGGCTTTTTTATAGAATTTCTTTCAAGAGATAACTTATACTTTTATACAATTTTGTTTTAAAAATTAATTTTAACCAAATCTGCATGTTTTAAAAATCTTATAAAAACCAAAAATTAAAATGTCTTCTCATTAGGAACTTCGAAAAGCAATGAAGTTAATGAAGTTGGCTCACAAACCTCCTCGTACAACGGAAGAAGCACTCAATCGACCTTTTGATTTCTGGTCAACGCAGCCTGTACCTAAAATGAGTAATAAGACAATTCAACAAATATCATTTCTAATCAATCCATAATCATAACTATCTACGTAATCTTGAACATGATTTATTTAGACGAACAAATCACGACAAATGAGCCAATTGAGCCAGATGTTCCTGTTGAAATGATTCGTCAGGATCCGTATACGCTTCCTGACGGTTTCGTATGGGACACTCTGGATCTCAATAACCCCACCATTGTAATTACAATCATTGATTACTCAAATGTTCAAGATACAAGTCTAATCTTATTAATAATTCACAGCTGACCGAATTGTACAATTTACTGAGCGAGAACTACGTGGAAGATGATGACTGCCTATTTCGATTTGATTATCCTTCTGAATTTTTAAAATGGTACTTACTCCGTCAATTCCTGTGTGGTTTAAATGAATACTATTTCATATAAATGGTAAACGGACAACTCGTGGTGGAGGCATGAGTAAATCCTACGACATTCATTTATACGAGGTTGGGTTGGGTTTGTAAGTCTCAAGTATTCCCAACCCAAATAATCGGATGAAACCGATTTCGGATGTTTTGGGGCTAAATTAGAATCCGGCCATGAGTTGTCCGCGAACCCATATAAATACCTATATAAGAAACCATTAAATATGGGTGAGCCGAATTACTTATTTACCAACTCTATAAATTAATTTACAAATTCCAGGGCTTTGAAACCACCAGGATGGAAACTTGAATGGCATGTTGGAGTTCGAGTTGTTAGAAATAAAAAATTAATTGGCTTTATTTCTGCTATTCCTGCAACTATCAACATCCATGAAAAGTTGGTCTCTTTTGTTTACAATAATGTTTTTGAAAAATGATGATTTTAGTGTAATGATTGATGAGTATACAATGATGATTTATTTAAACTAATTGAATGGTTATAGAATAATTTAAATTAAATTAATTATAGGCCAACAAAGATTGTGGAGATCAACTTTCTCTGCGTCCATAAGAAGCTTCGGTCCAAACGCGTAGCTCCAGTGTTAATCCGTGAAATCACTCGACGAGTCAACTTGAACGGAATATTCCAAGCGGTGTACACGGCCGGTGTGGTTCTTCCCAAGCCAATTGCCACATGTCGTTATTGGCATCGTTCGCTCAATCCAAAGAAGTTGATCGAGACACGCTTCTCTCATCTCACTCGAAACATGACACTCCAGCGCACAGTCAAATTGTACCGGTTGCCAACCGAAGTGAAATGCTCAGGTCTTCGGCCTCTCACAAAAGAAGACATCCCATCGGCACACTCACTACTCAATGGATATCTCTCAAAGTTCAAGCTCGGGCCGATCTTTGATTTGGACGAGTTCGAACATTGGTTTTTCCCTCGTCCTGAGATTCTTGATACTTACGTCGTTGTCAAAGACGGAGACGTTACTGGTATTTCTCAAAATATTTCATTGTTAATTGAATTTATTGCATTATTGAATTGCATCTCTTGTGATTTGAAGATTTAAATGTCATTTAGCTGTATTACATAATCTGTATTTCGTAGATCTAATAAGCTACTACACGTTGCCCTCCACTGTGGTAAATAATCCTACTCATAAGTCGATCAAAGCTGCTTACGCCTTCTACAATGTGGCCACTTCGATGACACTTCAGGACTTGATGCATGATGCTCTCATAATTGCCAGAATCGTAAGTCTCACTGTCATTACTATCGTTTGTATTATTATTAGAGAACTCCTGTATTCTTTATTGTAGAAAAGATTGATTGTAGTATCACGTGATGCCATTTTAGTAACGTTTTCTCTGACGTCACACCCTTTTCTTCAATCAAAATCAGAGTATTTTAAACAGGATCCTTTACTGTATTCTGACGGTAGATTTGAATTTGGCGCACTTTGTTACTTTATTTATATTTATATTGTGAGCAGCTACAGTCACAATCACAATCTTATTTTGCAGTAGTTCTTCATTATCTTTAATTATAATTTAGATTATTTTTAAGTGGAAATATTTTTTATTAGAATGGATTTGATGTATTCAACGCTCTTGACTTAATGGACAACAAATTGTTTTTGGAGAATCTAAAATTCGGTGTGGGAGATGGAAACTTGCAGTACTATTTGTACAATTGGAAGTGTCCTTCTGTGAGTCCTAGTGATATTGGCCTCGTTCTCCAATAACACCCTGGGCAAGTTTGAGGCACTGGAGATGAAACAACTACTGGAACCAAACTCAAATGTCCAACTTATCTATATAAAATAATTAAAATTGTTGATTTAGCTTACCTAGTTCAGTTCCTTTATTATTAATACATAATTCCTAGTTTTAAATGATTGATAGCGACTAAAGCTAGGTTTTAATCATGCATAAATTGATAAATAACTCATTTATTAAAATTAGATCAAGTCAGATTTCTCTCATTCTTACTAATTTATTCATTGTAGACTAGAGATTAAACTTAAAGTCTTATTATTAATCTTCTTTAATCAAAAATAAATCTTAAATGTCCTTCTTTATTCAAAGTTTGGAGCTAATTATGACTTAATTGATAATAACAGTATCAGTTAATTTTATACTTGTAATGGTTTTGATTGTCGTTTTACGAATCAGTTCTTGTTTATTCTAAAAACTGTCTAAATCTCTTATAAAGCTCTTTAATTTATATGTTTATTTTAATATAATTTCAAAATTGTTCAATCTGTATAACATGCTCATCCTCATGAATGCATGCTAATTGTTTATTAAATACTATATGAATTTAGTCTACTATAAAAAATACAAGTGTGTAGTTCTATTTATTGAATATCAAAATTTAAATGTATATTTTAAACCATGCCATGTATTAATTATAATTATTGAATTTGTCAATACTTAATCATGTTTTTTGTAAAAATTACCTTTCTACTATTAATATATAAGAGTGTAAATCATTTATTGCGGTATATAACATTTTATAAAGTGAAAGAATAACGCATATTATACAACCGTTTTCAGGTATTTTTACTATATAAAATGTATAATTTACCAAATAGTTTAGTGAGTACCCACACTGTAGTAAAAAATAACTACAATTTACACCATTATACTTTATAAATTGAATTGAGGATCAGAATCCCATTCAATGTTAGTATTATTTCTAAATAAATACAGCCCTGATAAATAACAATATTCATGTCGGTTACTCCATCACCCACTATCAAAATTGTAATAGCCAATTAGGTATTATCAGGCTTAAAATCTTTTAGCAAATTTCAAATTTGTTTTGCACTTTGTCAACTTCGTGAGTCAATATTAGGAAGCGAAAAGTGTGGTAAATGACTAATAAATTGAATTCGAACACCTTAAATGACATCTTTTTTAATCATATTATTTATTATTTGATTAGCCCTCCTCTTCATACAAAAGTTATTTATCTTAATGATACTTTTCATCCAACATGGAATACCACGAAGATGTTCTTCATATTTAATATGGAAAATAATTGCAAATTCAACTCTTCAAACTAGAAAGCAGAGGTAGAGATGATAGCTACCCAACTAAATAGATTAGATATGATACTCAACTTAACTTGTCTCTTGTTTTTTTTATAAATTGTAAATTTTGTAAACCCTCCAAGTATAAAATGTAATTATCCCCAAAACTTCTTTCTTAATCCTTAATTGCATTGAATAAAATAGTCATTTTTAAAAGCTCCTTAAAGTACTTAAAGTAGATAAATAAAGTAGATTGATGTAATACATTTTTATAATTAAAATTAAATATAACCTCGGCGAAGGTTTTTAAGCTCACGAGTAATGGTAATTGATATTTGGTAATAATAGAATATTATGTGCACTTCACATCATCATAATCCTTTAATTATGTGATTTATCTGTATTATTTTGTAGACACCTAGATTTTACTTTATGTTACGTTTTGCATCTGTGTTCATGTAGCATAATCCCACTATAGATTTTAAAAGATTTTAATTTTAAAAAATTGGCATCATACATGTCATTCTTGTTGAAGAAACTCTCATGCCTAAATAATATTTTGGCAGAAAGGGTGAGATAAAATTGACGTAATCTACTGGGCGAGTGTCGTACGAAGAGAGCCGGGTTCAATGTGAGCGGTAAATTGAAGGGAACGAGTCTTTCCGGCAAAGGAGGAAGGAGCCTAGAGGAAGTTCCTTCAACTAGTATCTCCTCGCTTCAAACTACCCATCTTTTTAATAAGTGATCTCCAGATCCAGAGATCTCCAGAAGAGCTCATCTTCCTTACTCGAGTCGAATGATGTGGGAAGAGCCTATCAAATATTGAGCTCAGTCAGTCCTTTCCTTCGCCGCCGTTCAACTCTTTTTAATTCTCTCTTTTTCACCTTTTAGTAAATTGAAAAAGACTCGACGATTGATTCTATTATTATCATTTCTATTCATCCCATTCGTTACATTTAAATATTAATCATCACTCCCAGTTTCCCACTGTCACGGAGAGAATCCGCAACTAAGCCAGTTCCCGGTTTATTTACAAATGATAGGAAAGATAACATATAAATGAAGTTCCTATTTTGGTAATTGTCTTGGGCGATTCAAGTTGTGTGATCGTCTTGATTCATTGTATTATTATTCTGTTTATATTTTAAATATAATGTGTGGATAATTGCATTTAATTTGTAAAAGTATCTCTTGGCTCTTAAACTCGATTGATTAACTAGGTAAGTTGGATTTATCATTTGAATTTGATTGGTTGTTCAATTGAAGAAAGAGCCTTTTCGGAAGTGTTGAATTTGATTTTGTATTTTATTTTTTAAGGCAGGAATTTAATTTGCGAGTTTGAAAAGTGAAGTGTTGGTGGTCTTCTGTAAGCTTGAAGAGAGATTCGGCTGGATCAAAAGTTGAGGGGTCAAAATAGGGATGGTCTGTGGAAAAGAAGAGGATGGTGTTATGGATGGGAATGGAAAAGAAATGATGGCCCTCACGAGTGACACGGTGATGGATACGGATGAAAACGGAGCTCCGCCATTGACTCCGGATATTATCATTCTTGATGCTGGTGCTCAGTATGGAAAACTAATTGATCGATGTATTCGAGAAATTAATGTTTATTGTGAACTTTACCCTTTAAACACGTCAGCAGAAAAGATTCAAAAGACTGGAGCAAAGTATTATTCATTTTTTATTATAATTTAACTTGATATTTTATACAATTTATTAAGTTTGATTTTAATAAATTGGTTTATTTCTTAATACAGAATTGATAATGCTATATTGAAATTTACTTATTTTGTTTAGGAATAATATGTGAACGTAATATTAGGTGGCTATAATTGAGCGAAATGTTAATTTTTCAAATGTTTTAGGGCAATAATTATCTCTGGTGGTCCAAACTCAGTGAATGACGAAGATGCTCCGGAGTACGACCCAAAAATATTTCATTTGAAAATGCCGATTTTGGGGATCTGTTATGGAATGCAAATGATCAATAAAGAATCAGGCGGAACTGTTGTGCGAAAAGAAGTAAGGGAGGACGGCCCCTTCGAAATTAATATTGAGAACCGGAGCAAGCTTTTCAAGTAATTAATTCATTTATTTCAATTATAAGCTCCTTTAAAGAAATTATTATGAAAGAGTTTTGAGTAAATTTTTTATTTAATTTAATTTCTTGTTTGTTTTAGGGGACTTGATAAGAAACAGACGGTATTATTGACACATGGTGACAGTATTGAGAGAGTCGGCAATGGCCTCACCGTCATTGGATCTACTGACAACATCATTTCGGCTATTTCGAACGAGCAAGATAACTTGTACGGTGTCCAGTTCCATCCAGAAGTCGATCTGACTCATCATGGAAGAGAAATGCTCTCCAATTTCTGCTTTAACGTGGCAGGCATCTCGCCCAACTTCACTCTGCGCTCAAGAAAACAAATCTGTGTGGATTACATTCGGAAGACAGTTCAGAATCAGAAAGTTCTTGTAAGTTTATCAAGCTCTTATCATTAACTAATCATTATCTATTTCTAGCCTAGAAAGTTTTTAGGTTGAACGATTGCTGTTTTCTCAGTAATTCATAATTTATCAAGTATCTTTAATATATTCTTTCAATCTAACTTTAAAGAATAAATATGACAAATGATCTTTAAATTAAATTAATTTTGTTCTGGTAGATGCTGATAAGCGGAGGTGTTGATTCAACCGTCTGTGCTGCATTGCTTAAAGACGCGCTCAGAGAAGATCAAGTAAACAAAGGATAATATTAAATACAGTTTAACAAAGATTTTATCTTATTAGTGTTATTAGGATAAGTTCCAAATCTTTTGATTTGTCACAACTCAAATATTTTTCTCATTTGATTCTTATTTTGATGTTTTTAACAGATTATTGCTCTCCACATTGATAATGGGTTTTTGAGGAAAAATGAGAGCGATCAGGTCAAGATTTCTTTAGAAAGATTAGGACTTAAAGTAACAGGTGAGTGAATGACTCGATTCAAATTCAATCCTATCTTTTCAATTTATCTCATTTTGTAGTAAATTTAGGAATAAATTGTCATGTTTTCTATCATTTTTCATGTTAGTTATCGATGCTTCTCAACAATTTTATTCGGGTATTACGAATCTTCCAATCGATCCAGCCGCGCCACAAAGGATGATGCCCTCTAAACAACTCTCCTTTGTAACTGAGCCAGAAGAAAAGAGAAAGATTATTGGAGACGTTTTTATGGCGGTAAGCTTTTTTTATTCTTTAGCGATTTAAGACTTGTGAAACTTTTACCAGAGTTGTAAATCTTTTGCTTGAAAATCGTATGAGATGTTTTCTCATGCAAGTAAATATTTTCTTTTTGTAGGTTGCTGGAAATGTGATATCATCGTTAAGTTTAAATCCAGACCATGTGTTTTATGGCCAAGGGACGCTTAGACCAGATCTGATCGAATCTGCGTCTCATTTAGCTTCTGGAAAAGCTGATACCATTAAAACTCATCATAATGATTCAGGGCTTGTGAGGGAGCTTAGAGAACTTGGAAAAGTGGTGGAGCCTCTCAAAGATTTTCACAAAGACGAGGTAATCATTTCTTTTACACATTATGTAATAGCGATGTTCATTGGTCTATTAGTCTGATATAACAATAATGAATGGAAGAAATAGAAAAATGTGAATCTGAATCATTGATCTTCATTTGATACATTCTTCCAAAAGAAACATTTTGAATGAAGAACATCTTCGTTGGATTGAGAAGTTCAATGAGGCTACTTTCTGTTCAAACATTTCAGAAATTGAATTTATATAAACTTACAATAATATATTATTAAGTTAATATCTACTAATAATAATTAAAAATTTATTGTAGGTTCGGCAATTGGGAAGAGATTTAGGCCTTCCCATCGAATACGTTGATCGACATCCATTCCCTGGCCCTGGTTTGGCCATAAGAATCATTTGTGCACTCGAACCGTATATTGACAATGATTTTGCCGAAACTCAAGTGCTCGTCAGACTCATTACTGAATACCATGCAATGCTTCAGAAGGTATTAATTTGAAGTTAAATATAACATTTAAATCAATATGAAAGTAATTTTTGTTAATTATAGTATTGAATTTTATTCATGAATGTTTTGATTTGATAAATATTTAGAGCCATGCTCTTTTGAATCGAGTCGAAAAAGTGTGTACTAAGGCCGAGAGAGACAAATTGGAGCAAATTTCGGCGAGCCAAATCCTTCGTTCAATCCTACTCCCAATTCGAACTGTAGGTGTTCAAGGTGATAAACGTTCATACTCATACGTCGCAACAATTTCTTCTGATGGGGATCCCAATTGGGAACATCTTTCTTTCCTAGCCAAGATCATCCCAAAGGTTATAATCATTTTTGCTCACATTAATAACATTCAATTTTATTTAAGGAAAAATTCTATCATAATATTTCATAGTAAACGAGTTGTAAATGAGTTTTCCTTATAATTTCTCTGATTTAGGTGTGTCATTCAGTAAACAGAGTGTGCTATTTATTTGGCTCATTGGCCAAAGAACCGATCAATGAAATCACGCCAACTCTCTTGTCGCCTGGTGTAATTACAACTGTTCGCCAATGTGATTACCTTGCCTCTAAAGTAATTCGTCTTTCTTAGCTCTCATAAACTCATGGTTTTAATATAGGAATTATCCATGTATGACTCATGTTTGGTATTTGGTTTAAGGCTTTGGCTGAAGGAGGATGTATGGGCAAGATTAATCAAATGCCTGTGGTCCTCATTCCCATTCATTTTGAGCGAGGTCAGTTGAACCGAAATCCTTCGACCCAGCGATCTGTCGTTCTTCGGCCCTTCATCACCAACGACTTCATGACAGGCATCCCGGCGATTCCTGGGACTCATATTCCTCTCGACGTGGTCAAGAGGATGTGCCAAGACATCGAGCAGGTTTCTGGAATCTCAAGGGTTCTCTATGACCTCACGTCGAAACCACCCGGGACGACAGAATGGGAATAAGATTTTTTAATTTTATTCAGGCAACTTTTATAATATTGTCTTCATTAAATTTATTATATATCAACAATATCCTGATAGACCCATTCGAGGAAGAACTCTCTGGTTTAAAATGTGGTTAAATTGAGGTTTTAAGCACACTAGATTCACTTCATACCTAAGATAAAATATCCCTTAATAATCAAATCAGTGAAGTAGTTCCTTGAATGTGTTGCGTCAAAATAAGGTTTGAAAAGTGCACAGTTAATTGTAAATAATTATGAATTGTTATGATTGACCTTATATAATATTACATGTATTTTAAACTGGGAGAATTTGAAATGAGCGATGAATCGAGCAATGAGCGAGCTTTGAAACATAAGTAATAGTGGGTTGAATCCATTGTTGAATTTGACCACACCGTCATCAAAGATCTGATAAAATTTTTAATCATATTTGACCACTCATACAAAAATGCGATATGAAATTTTTAATTGGCTTATTTTTATTTCGCACGGCTTATGATTAAATGTTATTATAATACAAACTTTTATGTCAGTTAATGTAAAGTTTAAAAAAAATTAAGTTCATTTCTTCTTTCACTTTGTATGGATTCTTCATATAAATGAAACGAATCAATATGGGAAAAAATGGAGATTTTTAAGGAAAAAATTAGAAATTCTGGGTTCAATCTAGGTTAACAAAAAACCATGAATTGGTAATAAATTGATAAAATATAATATTATCTCAAATAGTCGAACGTATAAAAGTATACTTCGAATTATCCACAAAATTAGTAAATAATATTAATTTTATTGTCAAATTTTATTTGTAGTTAAAATATTATACATAGTACTATTTGTTAATATAACCCCTAATTAACTTTAATAACAAATAATGTAATGATACATCTAATGTACCTCATTATTAAAATTAAATAAACATTCTCTTTAAGTATCATATAAAAGTTTGAAGACTTCTTTATTCATTATTTTCACATTCCAAGAGATCATACAATATAAGGTTGAGTTTTTACCTTTGCACCACGGCTCACAACGCCACACATTATTCATTCCTATATCTATTTTTAGGTTAGGTTAGTGTTAACTTCGTTTAATATGTAAAATCCTATTATACTCAGAAAAGTGTGGTGCAGAAGTAAAACTAAGCCCAATACAAAACTACTAAATTCCCCATGCTAGTTTATAATAGTATTTAGGATTAAAAGAAATACATAATACAAATAAAAAGCTATTATAAAGGTAATTATTACATTGTGCTTTCGAGAAATTATGGAGATTCGCATCATTTTTCATTAATAATCGAATTAAAACTTGAGTTATTCATCTAAAATCGATTTATGTAAATTTTTAACAACGTTTGTTAAACTCGACTGAACAATTAAATTGGAATTGTCATAAATCTCATCAAGACTTAATTTCCCATCTCTATTTGAGTCAGACTTGTTCAATATCATTTGAGCCTCTCTTTCAGAATGATGAGGATGACGCGGATCCAAGTATTTCTGCAAATAAGCAAATGCAAATGAAGGAATTAGTTTTTTATTGTTCAATAATTTAAATTAAAAATTGTTATATCGGCCAGATTAGAATAATAGTCTTGTTAATATTCAAAGAAGGTTTGAAAATCAAAAGCGGAAGTGGGATTCCTAGAAGTGAGAATTTGACTCTAAAGGAAAGTATGTATTATTTATACAGGGACTGATGAAACAAGCTCAAGCTCTCAATTTGCAATGGTTTGTTAGGCGCATTAGCATCTTAATCATAGGAAAACTAATTGACATTTATGAATTCAGTCAGAGTCTGTTTGGCGACAGAACTCAATATTTCGCATTTCTCAAATCCTACCAACTTGGATTCATAATGATGAAGATGAGAGAGCTGGTTGTTTGAGACTGACGAGATCTCCTTTCAACCCGACCTTAACTCAATAAATAAATATCCTAATGGAATAGATCTCTTCTCCTCACTCCGCCTAAATGAATTGAATTCATTGAGAAACTTTCTCCTCGACTTCCTTCTCGCTTCTTTCAAGACTTTTCCACGAATGGCTCGTCGCCGCTTCCCGGAAATTGAAATATTCCTTTTCAATCTGTATCCGAGCCTTCGGTCGGAAAGTGCTCAAATAAGAACGTGGGTTTTTTTAGGGGATTTTGAAGGAAAAGAGGAAGAAGCAATTTCCCATGGGTTAGTGCCAAGGAGGAGATGTGCGGACGTGTGTAATGATAGGGAGGATTCCTACGTCCACTTTCACTCTCACGGCTAATATGACCAGAAAGGGGAGATCCAAAGTGTTTGCCATGTTCGAGGGGATGGAAAATAAGGGAGAAAGACTCTTGTGGACTCAGGGAGGATCGAGGGATTATTAAATAGCCTTCATCGAGCTAACTTACCATCATTTCGACTCGGTTGATAATTCCGTTTCGGTCTACATCAATTAGTTTGAGATCTTCGCTGTAAACATTATCGATCGTACCGGCCTCAGAGAAAGTTGTCTCAAACTCCTTTTGAGACACGACCCCGTCCCCATCACCATCTGTTCATTAGGAGAATGATCATTAGAATAGGAGGAATCTCATAATTCGAAATCAATACTTTACTTCATAAGATCCCTGTCTCCCCCATGGCATTTATGTTTATCTTATTAAGAATTTTTGAGCAAAAGATGAAAAATTGAAGGAATTTTTTATTGTCATTTTATCATCATTGTGTATCAAGTATCACCTATATATTCGCATATAAATTTACATTCAAATGTATATCGCATTAATATGGGTAATTGGTAAAGGTACTAGACCTTAACTGATTGAGATTTGTCGTTGGATAGAGTCTTCTAGAGAGTTAAATGGTCTTATTATTAGCTAATTTGAATTCAGGAAAAACCTCACTCAGTTCACTAACTAAAATCTAAGGCTGATATCAGCCTTATATCTCTATCTTCATTCAACGAGCATATCTAAAAATGGAGGTAATTTAAGTAAATGAGCAACTCGGGAATGCCGTGACCCACGTTTACTTTATTTAATTGCTTATTAATTACTTTCGATTCCAAATGAATGAACTGCAGGAATTTGATCTCCCTTTCCCCATACATATCTTGTGATTAGATAGTGTGTGTTAGTTAATAAGAAGTTCAAGTCTAAATTATACATTTTAGAAAAATAAATAAAGCGTGTAACTGGTGATTGATATTCAGAAAGGAAAATCCTGTGTGTGATAAACACATTTGGCGTGTGTGGGTGAGACAAAAGACGCATTTGTATGATGAAAGGAAAAGCACTCACCGAAAGAATTGAATGCGTCTGAAACGAGGGCAAGTAATTTGGTGGGCGAAGCTTCCGCGTGTTGAAATGCAAGGAATTCGTCAACGGTGAGGAAGTCGGGATTAGAAGAAGCACTTTCCGACCATCTCGCCTCGCTCCTCGCAATCTCAACTGTTTCAAAGACTCTCTTATGTTAAGGGAAAAGTCAAATAAAGTTACACTTAATGGGAGAAAACTTTTATCATTAAACTGATTCTATTTCGTCTCGCACTAAATTACATCTTTCTTTTATTCACAACTAAAGTATTCTTATTTTAACCATAAATAAAAAGATCAACTTTAAAATTATTTGTAGCAAGGATTTGGATGACAATTTGTTGTTCAAATTATAATTCTCCCTCTAAGCTCTCAACTGATTAAATAAACTAAATTAATAATTTAAAAATAATGATAATAGGTTTATTTGAATGGCGTTTAAGACCTTTAATATTTTTTGAAAGATTTTTGTACGCATTGGTCTTTTTCTCGATATCATCTGGAGTTATTGGCTCAGGAAGTCCGTTTTGATCTGAAAAATGGGCCAACCATTCTTTCCATCTTATCAGTCCTGAAAATGAAAAATTCGATTTGTTAGCAGATAAGTTCAAAAGTATTCTTCTTGTTAGATGAAATGATTCTCTATGAAATATTCCCGAACCCTTAATCATATTATTATGTATATTTATATTTATTTGACTATTGAAAGTATGTGTGGTAAGTAAAAAAAAGTTATCTATTTATATTATCAATTTAAATAGTAATGAATGAACTACTCAACTAAACTCTAGTTAACAAATTAAGTAATATTCGCATAATTAATTACTTAATCCAATGTCAAGGTTAGGTTCATCGTTTTGATAAAAATTATTGTACAATATTATATACTAGAAGTTTAAGCTATTTTGAAACATTATTGAGATTGATTAAAGCAGAAAGGTTAAGTCAAAAGAGAGATAATATCTTATATTATTAAGATGAGATCTTAAACTAATGTCCATGATAAAATATGAATGTAACAAACTTGGACTTTCCTAATATTATGCCGTTTTAGCACATACTGAAAAACTCATTAGTCTTCCTCACTTTATCGGCTTCTTCCAACATAAAAATGTCTCCGACTCTTTTAACTTTGTTTTTAACGTTATTTTGTTTGAATTCATTTGTTTGTTCGAGTCTAATCCCGACAACTCCAACGCCAAAAACGTGTCCTCCTGAATCTTGTTCAGCTCTTTTTGGGTCAAACGTTCCAATTGAAATGTATAATGATTTGATGGAAAATGCCCTCGGATCGAACGAGGAATACTCCATGAACACTGTGTAAATAGACATTTTCTATCTATTCATGTAAATAAATGATTTAATAATATATAAAAATAATGAATACTTTCATTGTGAGATTCTACAAAAAAGAGACTATCTATGTGAAACCCTAAGTGTAACAACTGATGATGGCTACATTTTAACACGTGGCATCTTAACCAGGAGTAAAGACGGACAAAGGACCGCTATATCTTCAACATGGATATTTTGTCAATCTAATATATCATCAATCTAACTTACTTAAAAATAAAATAAATGATAATTAATTTTACTTTTGAAATTGTAGGATGTTCAAAAGCTTCGCGATATCATGAATAATACAAATGGAAACGTAGAAGCTGATGTTTTACACTCTGAATCCAATGGGTTTGGTAAATTATATCATATCGACTTGATTGCAACAATCAACATGAGGACATGGGTTGATGACAAATTAAAGCAGTTCTTGGAAGGCTTATAAATTCTTTTATGTTTTTATGGACATTAAAATTTTGGATAATATACTTATTAATATCTGCTTATCAAAACGTGTTGTGTGCAATTTCTTTTAACTTTTGTAATAAGAAAGTTAATGCTTACTATTTTTCAGTATATGCGCATGAATTGAAAAAAAAATTTCTTGAAATGAATGATTTACAAGGAACAAAGTGAAAAATGTCAAACCATCTCTTGGTCGAATGTCAACAGCAAAAAAATTGTCAAAGTTCCCATTAAGAGCCTCTACAAAATGAGCCTTCACAGCCTCATTGATGTGCGATGAAATCTCGTGTTTGGAAAGGAACCCGTCGCCGTCCCGGTCAACTCTGTAGAACAAACAACATTTATTTCATTTTGAGCTTTCAAGAGTCGGCGAGCAAACAGAGGAAAGAAAAAGAAGGGAAAATTGAGAGGAAAGAAAGGGAAAAGGAGGAAAACGTGGAGTGATTTCGATTAAAATTAAATTTTTATCCAAAATGAATGGATGTGTGAAGGAGCTTTGAGAATCTCATCCCAACATGAGACTCGCATTACGAAGATTGGAAAGTAGATAGACGGGTTGAATTGGGAATAAGTCGAGGGGCTGTCAGTATGGAAAGACACCCAGACATTTCCCCAACATTTCCCTATCAGAACCTCAGTGAGCCGAAAGAGATATTTGATATATTTTATATAAGGTCCTTACTTGGTGAATACTTTTTCCACTCGATTACGACTCACGGAGGGAACCGTGCTTTTCTCTTCACTTTTCCACGTTTTGGAAATCTGCACATGAGACTGTTCGCCCTTGGAGTCAGGGCTCCGTATCCTATTCTGCACACTTGGCATAATGATGTTTTTCCTCAGACGAACATTTCCCGACGATGTGTGTAATGAGGAGGGAAAGGGAAAAGGATGAGCTTCCTCATCTCCCACTTTCCGAATAAATCCCGGTCGAAAGCTGACATAAAGTATGAAAACATAGAGGATGAGGATTCCAGCTGTTGACATTGCTCCTCTTCTCAGACTCCAAAAGGACCGGAGAGAGATCCAGAAATATTTTCTTTTACGCTCTAACTCATTTTGTAATCCTCCGAGAATCTTCCTCATTTCCATCCTTTTGAACGAATGCATTGCTTCTCGATTAGGTGTGTTTAGCACTCAAGGCCCCATCAATGTCCTTTTCGCAAAATATTCACTTTTCCCTTAGGAAATATATTTCGATAATCTCTTATCCAACCACTTTACCTAATCCAACATGTTTAAATCTCTATAATAAACGTTTTTCTTGACTTTAACTCATGGTATAGGAAATAATGTTTTAATTTTAATTGTGTTTTCTAATTTGATCTATTAATTTATCAATTTAAAAACTTTGAATTTAAATGAAAAGAAAGTATGGATATATAACACTTTACTTTTATTGTAGATTTAACATATAAATTGAGAAATAAGTATTATAAAGCACAACTAAACTAGTTTATATCTTTGTAAGAGTAAGTAGGCATCTCTTGATTCTCCTGACACAATGACTTCTCGTATTGACACATATAAACCTAGTGTTAATCCGAGTGCGTGTAAAAAAAGTGGAAACACAAGTGGGTTGAGTTTGGAGTGCGAAAGCTAATAGAGAGATTGAGAGCTTTGTTGTGTTCTTTTTTTAAACCGTCTCGTCGGTCACTTTGCCACTTCACTTTATAAACGATTTTCACAAAATAAGTTCAAGCTATTTTCTCCAAATCCATTTCTCTCTAGTATAACTTGAAGTACAAAGGGATCCTTCGATTTCATTGCAACTTTATCCCAAATCTGAAGAGCTACAAGAACATTAAAAGGAACAGAATGAGATTTCAAAAAAACTTTTGGAATTTTAGAAGGAAACCCCCTGTTCAAAGAGGCGATGAAGAGGAGCTCGATGATTCTCAAACAATGAATTGAAAGTGAGGGAGTCTGGTGGTAAAAAGACATAATTGTACAGCGTAGTGGACAAAAGGAGGTCAGTCGACTTTGAGGAGTACTACTTACTTACCTTACTAACTTTGTACTTATAATACCCTATAATATGAAATCAGAGAGCGTTAAACGCACCCTCAACACACACATGTTCATGAAGAGCGGAAGGTTTTCTATAAGGGAGAGTTTATGGTGAGAATGGATCCAATAGGCTTCATGAACCAAACTACCTTTAATATCCTCACGAGTTATAATAATAGCGGTATTCTTCTTCCTCTATTCCATTTACTATTAAATAGTATTGCAGGTTGTAAGTGTTAGGTGTATATTTTATAATGCATTCCAATTCCATAGATTACTTTTACCTTATTTGCTCGTTTATTTATTCGAGCTTCCTCAAAGTAAGACTCAACTGGGCTGATCCTTATTAAGGTATTTTCGCAGAAGGCGCGCTTTTGTATGAGTTCAATAATACGTGCAATTGGTAAGAGTGGCTTATCAAGTTAAATGGAAAGCAGGTCAGCTTTAATACGAGGATGAGTTCTCATTTGCCTCCCATTTAATTAAGACTTGGGATCCATTTCAAGTTCTCATTTACACCATTTACCTTTATTAATAATTCATTGCACAGAGCAGATGGCTTAATTTGAAAATTTTAATTATCTTACTGGCTAATATTTCTTAATTTAAATTGTATTTTGTCTTAGAACTTGGCCCCTTTGGGGTTTACATAATGAAGAATAGGATAATGAAATTTTGAAATAGCTTGAAGAATTATATAAATAAGAAACTTTAACTATAATGTAATTTACATATTCGTATTAATTATAAGGATATTTTGCAAATATCCTTATAATATCGAAAGTGATACATAATTTATGGCATACTTCTGATAGAGCTCAAATAATCGACTATGTCAATCATTATACTTGTTTAGTCACATCATTTCTTAAATTATCATACTATTTTTAATCAAGTAATATCTGAACTTTAATTAGCAATTGAAAATAAAAAGACACTAAAAGCAATAATGTTACTTGAGTTTATCCTTAGACTTGGAAGTAAGAAAATTAATTTAGAAAATGTTCACATAGATGAGATTAATGCATTGGGCGTTAAGTAAAGTTCATAAGGCTCATCCCATCTCTACAGTTTTTAATTATGCAAATTCATATTATGAGTCCATTGTGATTCTCTTGACTGATTAAAATCTTCAAACTCTTAAATCCCCCTTTCTCTTTCAATCTACTCATTTTTGAGTCCTGGGTGTTAGCGTTAATAGGAAAAAGAAAATTAAATTCATTAAAAATGTACGAAAATGTACTTGTAAAGCTTCATAAAAAGACCCTACTCGAGAAGAATATAAGTATAGATTCTTTAAGACCACGGCACGGCGTCTTCACCATTACTTTGCATCTTTATTGCGACTGTCGTTGTACTTACTTAAAGTTAGAACCTTACAATAACGACTCTAAGACTTTCATCGTACGTTTTGAGACTTATAAGAACCAAAGTAAATTTTTTAGAGTTATCGTACTTTAGCTCAAGTTTATAATTAAAAAACTACACACATAATTTTCTATAATGAGGACATTGGAAATCTACTTGAAGACATTAATGAAAAAGGCTAAACAATGTCTTAAGAATTAACATGAAAGTTTTGGCAACGACCAAAATTAACTATTGTTAAACTAAAAACATTCTCAATTAATAATTAGGTACAATGTACACTTTTGGTTTGAGAAAAACTACACACATACATTTATTCTCATATTTATTGTTCTTAAAATTGTAGCAAAAATATATACCTGTAGTTGATATAAAAAATTATTAATTTGCCAGAATTCAACTATGTATTAAAGATAGTGTTGAAAATAATTTTTTGAAACACAATGAGCTATGTATGAATTTCCCTACGGATTTCATTTCCCAGAATTAGAATTTCTAGCTGAGAAGTCAACCGTGATGGAATCTCTTGTTAAAGTATAAATTCTACGTACGAAACGAGGCTATCGTCAAAGGATTTTCAATTAAAGGTACTCACACATGCATGAACAAATTTGATCATGACAGTTTTGTAGAATTAAATGTTCAATGGCGAAAATTTCATTATTGTCAGTTTCGTTTATTATTTTCAAATTTTAATTCAAATATCAAAGCAATGCGACTAACCTACTCATTTTCAATTAATGCTAAAACTAAATGTAATTCATTTTCATTATTCATAATTTGAAAAATTTTACAATTGATTATACATGTTGAAAGATAGACCTATCAAAATAAATATGACAAAGATATTTAATTTTAATTACTTATACTTTTCTATATTTAAAAACAATCCATTTTCTGTTAATAAGCTGAATTCTTGAGTAATCTAAATTGACCCACTAATAATTTTGAAACAAAGACCCGTTTGCTTATCCATAACAGAGAATAAAGTTGTAGAGGAATTTTGACGAGGTCATTAATGAAGGTTTAAGGGAAACGGTGATTTCTATTTGAGTCAATAAATGGACATATAGTAGGTTTCTAAAGTATTTCTATTTGAGGCGTCGGCATAAGATAAATAGAACCCCGAATATCTCCAGACTTGTGTAGATCCAGAGATAAGGTGGAATAATGCTTTTACTCGTCCGTATAACTAAAAGAACTCTCTCATAAAGTGGATGTGAAAGATGTAAGATAATATAAATAGTAACAAAGTCAAATTAGAAAAGTAATAAATTCCAATGTAGACTTCCATTAGGTTAAAAGTATAATTTGATCTTTGAGAAAAGACAAGGAAGAAAGATATTGTCTATATAGACTACGTGCATTACCTTATGGTTCCTTGTTCTGGTTTACATTTTACATTATATGTTAAAATATAAACTACACTTTTCAATCTACATGGTACATGCGAAGACTGTTGAAGACGGAACTCGGATTCCTCGGAGATATATAATGACAACATCCGTTCCAGAGGGGAAATATGCTCGAGCAGTTGATGAAAAGAACAGCCGTGTAAGGAGATTTAACTCTTTCTACTTCTACCACATTTTCTTTCCATCTCATTTGGGTAATCAACTCCCATGTGTTTTCTCATCACGCGACACATGTCCGTTTTATAAACTTCATTTTGCGGAGGAAAGTTATAAAAACAATTTAACATGCGGAGACGCATTTTAGAAAATTAATTTATTGGAATTGAGGAGAATCAAATCAAAACTCATTGCTTTTTACAAAATGAAAGCTTATATAGTTTACATTATAAGCCCAAATCTTTCTATATCATAATTTTTAAAACTACAATTAATTTATTTAAAAAATGAAGCTAACAAAGATTGTACTTAACAAATTATTTAGATACTTTATAATTTAACTACATTTCTTATTAGTGTCATTTCCTATTTATTATCCATGTAGTCACATTTAGTTATAATAATATGAATTTAAACAAAGTAGGATGAAGTTTGACATGTGCTCAAACGTGTGCTGAGATTTTTGAGCCTTGTTTGTCTAATATACAGATGGGAATGGGACGTGTGGAATGGGTGACCCTGACAGCTGCCGACCGACACTCTTCTTTTCAACCCTACTACTATAAGTCCGAATTCCAACAATGGGATCGGAAATGTTTATTACACTACAGGAGCCTCTCGAATCCTCGTTCCCTTTTGTTGATGAGAAACCCCTCTACGTTTAGGGACTTTGGGTCAATTACTTTTTTCTACCATCTACCTTTGAATTCTACTGGAGCAGGACCAAGCAGGGAGATCGAGATTCCGACCATAAACATACCCATATATATTAGATGCAAGTGGAAGATCTCTTTGGGATTCCTGCATGGTGAACTCCTTTTGAAGGATATATTTATATTATAGGGTGTTTGGGAACCTTGAGAGCATTAGGAGCATCAGAATTTGGTTTTTCTCTTATTTGAGTTGGTCCTGGAAAAAGGAAGGTCTGGTCGTCGTTGTGGTTGTTCGTCGTAGAGGAAACCTTTGGAGCTGCATGGTGCTGGCTCAATATTATTATCCCTCTCCCTTCCTACTCCACTTCAGTTCCTTTTGAGTTGTCAGGGACTCTGCACAGAACTTTTCCTCTCTATTCCAACCAGACGACTCTTCGGCTTCCTCCAACTAAACCCATTTAAACTCACGCGTTCATATGAACTCTCGTATTCATACGTGTATACATTATGGATATTATTGTCCTATGGTGTGAAACCGACCAACTTTGTTCTCCCAAAAGTAATAAATAATTATTATTAAAGAGGAAATTAATTTCCACATTATTCATCATCAGCCGTTGAAAGCCGTTCTATTGTGACTCGATCCCTCATTGTTTATATTTACATCCCATAATTTGTACTCTGAGGTTTGTTTAAGAATCTGGGCAAAGCTATTTATTTTCTATGTGAAATATAAGAGAAAAGTCTAAAGATTATTAAATTACATTCGTTTCAATTTAAAGTGTTAAAGGGATAAAATCGGTACGAGTCTCTTGTGCAAACACACGTTTATCGTTGGAATACCAAGTTTGAAAGGAAAGGAAAGGAAAAGAAAAACAAGCGAAACTTTTTTCAGAGCACAGCTACCAGCTCTGTATGTATACGGAATCCTTAAGCAATATTTAAACATTGAAGATTCAAGAATTGTTGAACCAAGGTGCGGATGATTAATGAGGGTTTGAGAGGAATGGAAACTTTGACTCTCTCGGTTTATTTGAGCCATTAGTGTCAAAAGATTTTGGAAATAAATAAAGAGAAAAGTTTTGTCGCTAAACTCCGAGTGTGGGAGAAGGAGAGAATAGATCAGGGAAGGTGTATGTGTGTGTGATTTTCCAAGAGGAGGAGATAGAAATTGAGCCTTTCTTCTCCCATCAATTCTTCCCCTTCGTCGCCTCATCGAGGTGATTTTTGAAGTTTTTGGGAATTCAAAGGGGAAGACCGACCATTGATTGAAATGGGCTCAAGTTTAACTCCACTGGGAGTGTTTTGGGCTTTGGTCTCGGTGATTGGAGCTCTCATTGCGTGCACCGGGTTCTATCTCCCCTTCTGGATCCAGGTATGTAATCTCATTTGGAAACTCTTGGAACAACGCAATTTCAAACACTTTGTTCTTCCCTTTGCTTTTACTTTACAAGTCACGGGAACATTTTGTCGCAAGAGGCTCTTGAATACGCGCTTAATGAACCACGGCTCTTGAAAAAAGGGGGTAAATAGTGGTAGGTAAATTATGGGTAAATTATGTGTAGTTATAAGACTCTAAATTATATTTCCCAGCCTTATTGTCCCTATTCAATAAAAAGTTCGGAACAAAGAAATTCAACTTCTCGACTTTGGATTTCTATTTTTCGAATCTTTTCAACGTTACAATAAGTTCAAATCATTAGTTCATTCATTATAAAACTTTTTTTTTCTTTTCAACCACTAAAAAGCCCTTTGTGTTATAAATCACATTGAATTTTTCACTTAGCCATTATTGGCACAATATAAATGAAAAAGATTTAAATTGCATTTTTTCTCATGTTAATTTTCAAATGAGTCAAATTCTATATGTGATACAGGATTTAATAAAAAGAGACATGTCCTGCATATTGAATGTTTTATATAAATTAAGCTATTAGTCCTCTCCTATGTCTACGTTTAGTACTTGTATTATTATAGGTGAAGCATAAATTTCATTTCATATATGGAATCAAAAAGATGTGTTTTAAATGTATGCGTTCAACATTCAATGTTAGTGGCAATAGTATATAATGTTTAACGCTAGTTGACTCGTACTCAATTTGGAATTTCCTCTCAAGCGACGCTGAGTCTCACAGAGACTCCAGGGAGTGAGATACTGTATTAGCAAATAGACTTTAACTCAATTTACTTTTACTTCTTGCTTGCGTTGGCAATTTTGAAAAGTGAATTATTACACCATGAAAGAATACAGTTCAATTGACTTTCTTCAACTTTTCAAAATTCAAGGAGAAATTTTGTGAGGAAACTCCCAATGTCCCTTCCCTTTCTCCTTCTCATGAAGAGTGACGGAAATTTATTATTTTTCAAAAACAAGAATTTCCTTTGTAGGGAAACTCATTTCTTCTTGTCTCCAAAGAGTTCTCGTGGCGCTTCAGTGCTGACTCGTCGAGTTTCATCTCAAACAAGTTCCTCTCGACCTCGACCAGTTCATTCTATTAAAACAAGTTCAATAAATTGATTCTAGAGAAATTGAAAGGGTTCTTAAGGCCTTAGTTTCAATCTAGCGTTAAAAGGGTCGACAGATGTATAAATTCAATATCCAAATTTATTCACTTTAGATATCCTCCAAGTCTCGAACAACTATTAAACTAGTCTATATAAGATAGGAAACATAATGCATAATATATACAAAGCAGAAAAAGCAGGAGTGACATGAAAAGTCGAGTACTTTAAACCCGACTCCTTTACCAACTTGTCATTGTCATTAAGGAACTTTTCCCATTAAACCGTTCACTCATTTCCCTTCTTATATCCGCTTTTTTCCCTCTTAGAATCAACGCTAAAAGTCTCGGCGGGAAAGACAAATAAAAATTCCTTTTCTCTCCCTTTCTTTGCCTAAAATAAAAGATTTCATTTAAGTGAACTCCCTTGAAGTGCAATAAGTTGAATGAAACCATAAACCAAAGAAGACCAGGGTGGAGAGACCCTCTCCTCTCCTTGTTTAATCAAATTCGTCTCAGCGTCATTGAGCCGAGTGTGAAATATCAAAGCGAAGCCAAATAGTTTCAGATTCTCTACAACCAAACAGGATGGAATAATTGAAAATGTTTTTTTGAATACTCGAGTTTACAATTACTTTTGATAGAACTGCAAAAAATCATTGTAGTGAATATTCATAATTTATACGAACAAAAGATAAACGGTTTAGATAAACCCATTCTTTGATAATCAAACCATGTTATTGAACAAAGATATGCAATGAATTTTAAGAACAAATTTTAATTCATAAATCATCCTTTATTAGAATTTAGTATGTGAATTAAGTAGTTATAAAGTTTTCTTATGGAAGAATTGAAAGAAAAGGACGATGAATTTAACAAAGGGCAAGGATGTGGGGTTGAAGATGTAAAAGGCCTCTTTGGTATATTACATTATAAGTATTATGCATCATTGAATGGTTTACGTTCATATTCAAAGCCTCTAGAGTTTCTTTGATGACCCGATTCACGCTGGGTAATTTCAAGAGGGAGAAAATGGGTTGGTAGGAAAGTTTGAGGGCATATAACATATCGTAAGTGTCATCGTTTATTATAAAATTTGATCTCAAAGTTTTGAGAGCTTTTGTGGTCTAACGATGTGTTTCTACAATTGGATTGGAAACAGCATGGCTCCTGCCAGTTATTTCACCCTCAACACATATCTCCAGGTTGCGATCATCATCATGATGAGATCTCATCACTCTCCGCCTCTTTCTCACATCCCAACGCCCGGATCCAGACTGCAGGTCTTTTCCCAAGAGTAATGTGCGTAATTATCAACACGAATTTATCATATGGCCATAGTACCACAGGATCATATTTCATTCCTTGAATTAACTTGGGCTTGTTTAGAAGAAAATACACGTGAGTCATGTTTGCTCTCAAAATATCATTTTTACTTTATTTAGAAAAAAGTAATTTGAAGCCTTAAGGCATATATCCTGTCTATAATATAAGCTTCACGTAGTAGTATCATTTTAAAATATTTTTTAGGAAGCCATTTTATACCTTTCTTTCTACTTATTCTTGGGTTCCATTTAGTCCGAGTATTATTATTCTTGCCGAGATGTTCTCAGTCGTTGTTATTGTTGGGAAAGTTTTGGTTGTTACAAAGATGATTCAATTTTCAGCTCGTTTCTCTGTCAGTTTGAGTTTTCCCATTTGGGAACCTTGTAAATCACCTCATTTCAGATACGAAAAGTGAACTTTCTATTATTTACACTTCATTTTCACAATTGTAAAAAAGTAACAATTTTCCTATTAGAATCCAACGTTTTAAAAAAACATTCATGAAATCTCTGAAATGTCTATTTTATGAAAATTTGTTTTAGGAATATAAAGTTTTTTTTAACCGAGTCGCATATGGGATATGAAAGTAAATAGAAGAAATGGGAAAATGGAATCTGTTTACTCAAAAAATTTCATATTACATATACTATGTATATAAAAGTGAGGCTCGAGGGCGTATAAGTACCACTTGAGTTTGCAATTTCTAAGAATAAAAGCAAAAGCACCAGGGTTATGAAATAGTTATACGGAATCAACTTGAGAGATTCAACTTGTTCCCTATTACATTTGTCTACCCTCCACGGAGTTCTTGCTCGTATCGTATTAAACTTGGGGCATAAGGGAGTTGAAATGTACAGAAAGCCCTGTGCCCCTTTAATGGGTCATCATAAGTTTAATAAGCGAAGCCAAATGGGGTTCAAGTTCTCTATGAGTCAAGAGAAGCGCATGAGAGGGAGAAATCTTGATTCTGATGAGCTCACTTTACACATCAACTCTCTCAAGCTCAATTCGCCATCGAGGAGGAAACTTATATTCACTAGTTCTATTAGTCCAAGTGAAAAATCTCATATGGAACCCGCGACACGACGACTGTCCTCTGTTGATATCGAATATCTCGAATCCAGAAACACATAAAACCTTATTATTACAACTACAAAACCTACAACTATAAAAATACTCAAACTATAGCTATTAGTATAGGAGAGCATTACAACCAAGAGAAAAAGAGAATTGTATAGATTGTAGATGAGGCGTGACAAGTGTCATGAACTCGTATCATAAGGTTGAATCACAAGGGACCATTTTTAACGTTTCCGATTGTTCATTCTAGTTGATCTAATTTCATTTACCGCCTTCCTTCTATACAATGAAGACTCGGAATTGAAATAAGGCATTTTCCAATTTATTGGACCATATGAAGACCCCGGAATGGCAAAGTTGTAAAATATGGATCGGATGAGGAAGGTAATAATAAAGTAGCGTCTTCATGGGCTCTTATTTCACTTGAAAAAGAAGATGTCTATAATATCTATTCCCCATTACTCGAACCGGGAAGACGTAAGAAATAAAGACTTGGGGTTTTAACCAGAAGGTATAAAGGGAACTTACGGGGTGAGCCACTTAGGACCAACGGTTTCCATCTAAATCTACCGTTTGCCCGACGAGGGATCTTCATTTTATTGGAAACCCTTCCCTATTGTCTTCCTCTCAGGGGCAGATATTATGAGTGGAGAGTCATATATTATATGGTGTAAAATGAGGGTCTTTTACTCTCTCATCTCCTTCTCGGCCGGATCCTATAAAACTAGAGAGGAAATCGATTCTTCCCCTTTTATTTCTCTTCCATCTTCTCCCCCACATTTTCCTGTCAAAAAACCAGCGAGGAAGAATTGAGAATTCCCTCACTTCTCACCCACAATGACAAGGACGAGGTTGAGCTTAAAAGCAGCATATTTCAATTTTGAAATACAAACGCCTCATGCAGTAATTGATAAAATGGAGATTGAACAATATGCTCCAAGGCGAAAGTTCACTTCTGTGCCTCTTCTATCTTCCTTAAACGGATTAGCCCTGCTTCGTTTTATGAGAAAATCTCTTTACACCAAGCTGTCCAGCATTATCTACTCAGCAATTTATTCACTAAATCTTATATAATTTTAATTACATTTAAAGCCATCTGAAATAAATGGCATTGCAAAAACTGAAAATTGGAAATTTTTTGGAGTTCCTCAAATTGAGGAATTCTAATATAGGCAGTAATATATATTTTCAACAATCAGGAAGTCGTTCGGTTCATTTAGAAAACTTGAACAATTTCTTGTAATTCCTTTCGCGGTTCTCGAAATCGAGGTTGAAAGACTGATCTATGGCGGTCATAGCAAAGAGAAAAGAATAAAAAATGTGTGAGAGATAGGAAGAAAGTTGAGAGAATTATCTTGGGATCAAGAGCCGGATTCCAAACTTCCCATTTGAACTTAATGAGTAGTGAAGCTGAGAGTGTTTGAGGAAAATTAATCCCGTCGCCCTAAATTCCATTAGCCAACTTGGTGACTTAAGTTTGGCATTATAAGGACGTCTAAATCCCTCCTTGCCAGCAATGATGTCTGGGCCGTTTACTCACGCGTTAATTTTCCTCTTCCTCCTAACGAATGCCTTGAAGGAATGTCGAGAGCCAAAGGACTCAAAACCAATATTAAGACTTGAGGAGTTTATAAAACGAATATTCAAGATATTTATGATGAGCACTCTTTCACTCTGCGTCTCCCTGAACGTGATTAGAAGTCAGAAAACGAATTTTCCTCACATTCATTTCACTTTTCATTTTCCTCATCGAAGAAAATCAAAGGAAGGAATGAGAGTTGTGGCCTTTTGAAATTATCATCCTGAGCTCTCCTGGTTTAAATGATGTGGTGCGTGGAGGAGCAATAGGAGAGATTATTATTTCGTGGAACTTTCCTCCCATTTAGGGTGTCGAGTGAATGATGAAGGCTCCTTCTCATTTCTACTCGCTCATGGGACTTGAAGGAATTTCTCATTCAGTGAGGGAAAAAGTCAAAATTGAGCTCCATTGGATTCCCTTGGCACTTCTCCCTTCCATTTGAGGATCTTCCTTGAAAAAGAATTCCAGAGGAGTTTCCCTATAGAGAATTCCTCTTTGAATTATGTAGTCGAGGATCTTATATCTCGAGACATATCCTATGCCTAAACGCTCCTATTTCCCATTTCTCAACTGAATTTTAATTCAATAATTAACAAAGGCTGTAATGCGAAACGCTAAAAATGCGTATAAAACCTCTTTGAATTTCATTTACAGTGCATTTGCGTTTTCTACATTTCTAATTTTAACGTTTAAGAAAATAAATAATTTTTTACTTCAGAACCTTGAATTTATACTGGAATGAAGAACAAGACTGGTTTATGAAAAACTTCATCTGTATGCAAACGGAAGCGAATGGGAGTCTAAGAAGATGATAAATAATATTAATAATAAGTTGGTTTAAATCCTCTTCCATTTTATTACAAAATTTGTACTCGAGTCGAGTCGTAATTTGTAAAGTAATGACATGGGACAATTAGGACTATAATGGATATAAGCTTGCATAGTATTTTAGCATGTTGTATGGTATATAAGTATTCATCCCTTAAGCAAGCAGAGCCATTAATAAGCTTAAATTTGTTTATGTTTAATGTTCGCTCTTCCTCTCGTTCTCCTCGGTTCTAAAATGGAAAATTTGGAAATGTGATGTAATTTATTGTTTAAAGGGGAAACTGCTTGGGGAGAAGGAGACGAGCTTTGGAAGCTTCGTTAGATGCGGATATCCTCGACTTACGAGCTCAGGCGATCTTGAAATTGTCACCGACTGCGGGCGATATTCCAGGTAATTTCACATTATAAATACAATCCTCGGTCCTCCTCTCAACATGCGTCTTCATCAAAGTCGAGTTTGTCTCTTTTTAATTCAAGTTCCTCGTGGAGGTTGTCGCTTAATTTCCTCGGTTGGAATTCACCAAATCACTTCCTACCCGAACCCATAAAATATGGATGAGGGATTTCTCATCTCGAACTGCTCCCCATTTTCCCTTTTATAATTTACTAATGAATTCAAGACCTGAGAACCTCCAATAGAAGCATTATAGTGAATATATCATTCGTATATACCGATATCTATGTGACTTCTGCATTTAAGAAACGTTATATATCCACTAAAAGTCTACGACTTCATTTTATTTGCTTCTCCAGGTAAGTTCATGGGCAAAAGTGCGGTTTCAGTTTCAGATCTTATTGATAAAAATAAACTTTCATAGCATGTACGCACGCCGCATTTAAGCATTTCTCTCAACAAAACGTCTCATAGTAATTTCAATGGAATTTCATTAAAATTTTTCATTTCTCTTACTCCTTATATACGAATTCATATACCTAATCATATAAATATAAGAATTATATTAAATCTAAAGTAAAGAAACTCGAAAAATTCTCTAAAAACTTCTCAAGTGGTCCGCAAAGTATGAGCGTCTACTGTAATACCTTTTATACTTCTTTCATATAAGAATTAATATGAAATAGAGAAAATTAAAAAAATGAAATTCCGAGATCAAAAGCCATTATTATATTATAAATAAAAAATCACATTTTAAATATTTTTATAGCCTACAATATTTCATAATATAAACTTTCAGTTCTAATGCTGAAAGCTGAAACTGTAGTCTGACGTGTTAAAATATATTTTGTCAGCTGCGAGCATAGTATAAGATAAGAGTTAGTGGAATTCTTCACACATTATTAAAACTAAATGAAATATTAGGGAAACCCTTCAGCAATAAGAGTGATTTAACCTCTAATTTCACGCCGAGCCCATTAGGTCGAAATTGGTTTCTCACGTTTCTTTCACGTCTAAATTATAAAACATACATTAGACTTTTATTACGCTATTAATCAAATGCGGTTTCTTTCTATTCAAACATTTCATTAAATCTTCATCCATGGATTAGAGACCGGACGTGGAAATGTGAGATAAACCACATTTAAGGCGTAGACGTCCAAACTTCTAATTCCCTTTTTAAACCATTTTACATCAACTCAGCATCGAGGTTTTAAACATTTCATTTTCCTCTCTTATCCTTAATTCCTCTAATTACGTCCCGTGCTAATGAAAAGTTTAAATTATTTGCTTATAATACCTACTACTTTAATTTCTACATAAATAAATCTAACCTGTTGCTGTTTAATTCAATAGTAAAAAAAAACTCCGCCATTTTTTTCTTGTCTAATCTTTGGCCATAAATCCACGAGCTAGGCACATTTTTTCCCTTTAAGTAAATAAATTATTTAAATAGCCATTACGGCTCTTCTAAAAGGCATCCAAATAGCTGAACCATCACTTTCATTTCCTTGCCTGAGATACTCCAAACAATTGTAATGAAGATTAGGTACTCTTTGTGTTCAGCTTCAAGAAAAGCCGTTTTGAATCAAGATAAAAGCATCATCAAATGAAAAAGTCATTTTTACAATTCTAGAACCAACCAAGTTGAATTAACCTTTTAAGTGCCCTTGGATGATGATGAACTCAACCCCATTAAAAATGAGCCCCAAGCCAAATTATCAAACTTTAAATAATAAATGTCAATGAAGGTGTTTAAGTATTAGATAGAAAAGGCTCCTAGTATATCTACCTATACTAGATGTATAATCATTCGAGTAATAAGATATAATATTTTGTTATATGTAGTGAAACCAAATAGTTGGTTCGTTAATGGAATGAGTTTCACTGACAGTAGCAATTTGCGTGAAGTTAGTCAATATATAGTTTTCATCTAATCCGAATTTCTCCATTGCAATGTTTATTGCTGCCGTTACTCTTCAGGTTATATTTCACAGGGTAGCGAGGGAGTAGAAAGAGTATCAGGTATGTTAAGAGCTTATCTACTCCAAAATCCCCTTGTGGCTTCAAAAGTTCAGAGAGGATAATGGCGCTAAACGCCATTGGAACTAAGACCCGAAAAGCCTTATTAGGGAAACCGCCAGAACTAATTTTCATAGATTTCATTGGGGAATTAACCATGTTTGATTTGATACGAGAGACGTGTAAAGTCCTTTTCAAAGTTTATTCACTGGTTAGTATATTTGCATTGATATCATTTCCTCTTGTTCAAACGAACAGAATTTTATTTTCATTTGACCAGAGCTTTGATCCTTTTCAGATTCAACGAATTCCGTACGAAATTAATAAAGTTAAGCCGTAAAATCACACTTATCAACTGCTGTATTATTTCCCTATTTAAAGAGTAAACAGTTCAACCGGAAATTATTATATTCAATGGAAGGGAAAATTTCCGAATTCACGAAAATCCAACCCAAGTTATTCAAATAATTTTGGCATTAATTTTAATAAAATTGTAATATGCCAAATGAAGCTGTGAACTTTGAAGTACAAAATAAATACAAAATAATTGTACAATTGAATTATTATTATTAATTTAATTTAAGTTTAATTCATACAATATATTTCAATATAATTTTTTAAAAAATATATTAACAAATCTAAAGTCGAAGCTCATCTCAAGAATTTAGTTCTTAACCCTAGAAGGATCCATATTTCATAAATTACGAATTTGTTTTTGATCACGAAATGTTACGGTAGATTAATGATGAAAGAAGCTTCTGCTTCTGACAACGACAACGAATCTTTTGATGCTCTTTTACTAAACTTTGTGCAAGTCACTATACGGGCATCTTAAATGAAAATTTAAAATAGGCTTAATATCAAAGATTTATTATATTGTAATAAGTAGAAATGAATTGCATATATTATATTACAGCATCAAAAACTTGTATTATGCTTCCTTAATACCAGTGAGCCAGCAATGGAAAGTCCAATAGAATGAGACTCATTTTGAAGATAAAACAGAATATATTCATCAAGTTACGAAAGATCAAAAATACTTTTCATCAGTAAATTCATTTTTGCTGAAGCAATTTTCATGAGATTGATAGAGGAGAACGAAATTCATAAGTTCATAACACTAGATCATATAATAAACTATGTACAAATTGCATAGCAAGATATGTATAAACTCTCATCAAATCCGTTGAAATCTTGGCAGACGATAAATTGGTCTCATTTATTTTTCCTATTCAGCTGGAAAAGTATATAATTTATGAGGATGATTCATAGGAAAAATGAACCCTCGATCAAATTGTGTCATATTCAATAATAATGAAGGGACCAACGTGTGATTCCATTGAATTTTGATCTTTGTGAGAGACATTCGAGAAGAGTGTTCGAACCTTCTACCCTTTCTCCCCAAAACCCGGCCTTTCGGAGAGTCCCTTTGGAACAATTTGTGAAGGCTCTTGAGTTTATTGCCAACATTGCATTTAAACATCCTTTTTTGTTGTTTAGTTTTTGGACGATTCCCAGTGGATGGTGGCGAGCCACGACAATCCTCTCAGGCACCGGAGCAACTCTTTCACTTCTAATCGGATTGACGGCCGCGGCTTCGTGCTGCGTATCCGACGTTCTTAATTCGAGTTCAGCAAGAATGGCTGGCACGCTCCAGCTTTTTTCAGGTAAAATCTAATTAAACTTTTTCAATTCTTTCTATATACTATAGTTAGTAATTTTAAAATGCGCTCTTGCATTTATTATTTCGGTGAATTAGGTCAAATGGTTCTCTCTACATCATGAATTTAAGTTAAATTGAATAGCTGTGTTATCAATATTATCGGCCTCTTAGTTAATTTGCGCTAAAGTGTGCTGGGCCGAGATTCGATATCCGTTGATGTTGATCGAATAAAAGTGAAGACGACAGTTGGGAACTTGGAAGAAGTGAGGGAGAGTTAAGGAGATAATTTTTTCTGTATCTCGACACACGAAGTTCACTTAATTAAATTGACCGGAGCATGAGGGAGAAAATGAGAAAAGCACTTTTTCTTCAATAATCCCAAAGCGAGAAATGAATTGAATCTTTTCCACTGAGACTTTCTCAAGTGGAGGATCCGCCCTCAGTTCTCTGATCATCATCCTTATCATTTCAGTTGAGGGAATTGATCTTAATTTCCCAAGATTCCCTCTTACTTAAGCCGATTAAAGGCCAAATTTATTGGATATTGGAAGATTCCCATTTTCTCCCTTTTATTCTTCCCATTTGATTCTTTTTAGTTACGTTTTTATCTTTTTGTTCACTACTATATAGTTTGGGTTATAAGAATACAACTGCATTAAACTATGATAGATACGTTGAGTTTGCAAAGCTGTTTAATTCATTTCATTAGCATTGGAAGAAGATAAGACATTAATGTATTAAAGGGGAACTTCTCGCCCTTTTTTAATTAAAATCGGCTCAGAGACTCCCACATTGATTAATGATTTCTCTCTTCAAAAGTTCCCTTCGGAAGAATTCTCCCTCTTGGGCCTTAATTTCAATTTTATTGTGCAAAAGCTA
This sequence comes from Neelides sp. FZ-2019, assembly GCA_009869795.1. Lineage (NCBI taxonomy): Eukaryota > Metazoa > Arthropoda > Collembola > Neelipleona > Neelidae > Neelides > Neelides sp. FZ-2019. The sequence goes on along the minus strand of VJMY01000017.1, from coordinate 169,898 downwards.
ATTATCTAATTAGGAAAGTAAACTTTCCACTTTCAAATATAAACAATTCGGAGAGGAGAAGAAGCCATTAGTGCCAAGAACAGTGAAGGAGGGGAAGAGAAAAGGTAATAAAAGTGGAACCTTTTAAGCGAGACGCCAAAGAGGATGAGCTTTCCTTGTACATACAGATTGCTCTTCTCTCGCCTAATTTATACAGATTTGAATTTAGGAAAACTCGCTCAAGATCCGGTGAATTAAAGTGGAGGATATAGGATTTTCTAGGAAGCTTTAAGGATTTTCACCGGCGGAACCTGGAGGGGCAAAGTTCGAGTGTAAATAAATAATGAAAGGTCGATGCTATTATAGCTGGCACAAAAGTTTGGTTGTCTTTAAACTTGGACAGTTTGGGTTTGGGGAAGCAGAGACGAAGGAAATGACGAAGAAGAGGGAGAAAGGGGAAAACAGCGTTAATTCCAACATTGTTTGATTCTCTCCATTAATCCCTTACTTCAACAGCTTTCCTTCTCTGATGTGAGAGTCTTAAAAGGAATTTCCTCCTCTGCGTTCAGAATTATTTGTCGTTCAGGTCCCAATGGCCAATTTCGTAAGGGGGATAAAAGGGAAAAGAGGGAAAATGGACATTGGAAGCCAAGAAAACTTTTCTCGTGGACGAGAATCTTGAGGAGAAATCTTGGGAGTTGAAGTATGAAGGATGGTTCCTTAAGTGTGGTGAGAAAGATAAGAGCTCAAATGTCGAATGTTCTCTCTTATATTTTATGTTTTGAGAAGATCTTGCTGTAGGAGATTTTGAGCATTTGAGCTATTAAGAATTAAGCTAAAGAATATAAATTACCCACTTTAGTTTACAGGCTTGGGATATTTCAAAATGTCAAGATTCCTATGAGATTTTAGAGTCTAGTTGGCTCAATTAATAAATTCTACAAGATACGTCCAAAAAGCATAAAAATGTGTCAATTGGGATTTTCCGCACTATCAAATAAAACGTTAAAAAAGCATGAAAATAGATTCAGTTTTTTGATTTAATTAACAAGCATAAGCTAAAAGTATTAGTATATAAATATATCGCTATGTATAATTCAGACATTGAATTTATTTACTTTACAAAATATTATGGTATGCTTTATACTGTTAATAAGATATATGAAATATAAAAATATAACATAAAATAATACTCAATTCAAAACACAAAGATCAAAATTGAGAAATATTTTAGAATTTTGTAAATCTAATCTTCCTCTTTGTTCTTTTATCATGAAAGTCTGTAAAATATGAATTTATATTCGAAGAGATCTTAGAGATGGAATGTATGTTAGTAACGTATAAAACTTTCCTCCTGATGGAGAATCAAAATGTGACGAGGAAAGTTTTCTCCTCAAATGTCAAACTTTTTCCTTTGTGTATTATTTTTCTCCCTTTCGTCTGTCATTTTACTTTCAAAGACCGAAGGAAGAACAAGGGAAGTCATATGGACGAGTTCGAAGCTGTTGAAAGTCTAAAAGGAAAAGGCTGTACCATCAACCTTCAGATGACATAGAAAAGAACTCAAGTGAAGGAATTCTTTGATGGGAAAATGAAATTCAAAAGGATACAAATAGTCCACGTATGCTTCTTCAATTCCAATAAAGAAAAAATGACTTTCGCTCTCTCATATACGCAAATTCCAACGATGTTTATCTTCAGCACACTGTCGATTTCAATCCAATGTCGATGAATAGACATTGAATTGAAATTATCTCTTTTCTATTTCAATGAATATCATTTCATATGATTAGACATTCAGTTATTCAGTGAATTGAAAAAAGATTTTTTATCTTCTTTTCACTCTATCCATCTGTTCAGTGTTAAAGAATGAAAACGTGGTTTTCCTTTTTCTGTAACCAAATTTTAATTTTGCGTTTGGTAGGAAGGAAATTGAGTTTCTTCCCCTTCCTTTCTCCTATTCCAGACAATTCAGATGAACATTGTGTGAGTGGGAGTTTAAAGGAAAATGGGATCTCAAAATGAACTCGCAACGTTGAATTTCTTTATTTACGATCCTAGATCCCAATTTTGAGGAATAAATTGATAGTTATCTCTATCCCCTGGTAGTTTACTGACAATGAACAAAGCTTTCACATTTTCTAAGGTTTTCTTTTTTCTTAAACTCTCTCATTCTTTCATATTTTCTTATCAAATGATCATAAGTTTCATTTATAGCATAGAAGACGAAATATTTCAAAATAAATCCAATAATAAAATAACTAATTAAAATTAAAAAATCAAAACAACAAATCATTTTTAAATTGTAATTAGACAATATGATTAAAAGAAGAGAAAAAAATGTTTTTAGGGCTTTCAGCATTTTAGATAAAAAATATTCGCAACTTTTTTTTAACTCACCAGCACGCACTCAATCAATTCTTGCTGTCACCTTTTTATTTTTTGAAAGCTCAATTCCGAAGGATGCATTGGAGTGGAATAAAATGCTATAGATTTCAGCTTATCGGAAATCTATATTGTATAGGAAGAAAAAAATATAAAAGGTATGTGCACAGACAGATAGCTAATCTCTAGACACTTTTATTGGTGCATAAACATAGGCTTTTCATCTTACAAAAAATATTCTGCACACATTGTAGTACAGAAAATATTTGAGAATTCAAGGTGCACAATACAACAAGACCGCTATTTACATTCCATCCTGTGTCTATTGAAGCGAACAGAGAAAAGTCATCCATATTTTGAGCTTAAGGCAGACTGACATTGAGATCCCTTTTTTCGCATAAACATCCTTCGAATGCATACAAAGATGTAAAATCTCCAAAGGATGGAATCTCGTGGATAAAATGGCTTTATTGATCCCCTCGTCAACCTTTAAAGAAAATCCGCTTATTATGTTCTTTACGTACGACCGTGTGTTTATTTACTAGAAAGGGAGAAATTGGATACTGCATAATTCAATTGGATTCATCCATCAGAGTGCTAAAAGTTTTCAAACTTATTCATTTTTCGATTCAAGTTTGGTTTTTCTAAAGTGTGTGTATTGTTATGTAAGTTAATCTTATTTATAAATTTTTCTCATTTTTTATAAACATTACATACTCATCTGTAATATAATATTCAAAATAAAATCTCAACGCAATACAAAGCATCGTGGCTCAAACACAAATACACAATATTAAATATCAAAATCTAAAAAATTATTGCTAAATATAGAGACAGCATTTCCAATTTTTTGTGGTTGTATTTCATAGTTGTTTATGTTTTAAAGTCATATTTCATTTAATGCGTTACACACAAACAGTTGTGGAAAGATTTATAGAAGATATTCAATTTTAACGGTGAACCTCAACCAGAGTTAAAGAGGCAGGGTGAAGAGTCTGAGGGTCGAAGCCAATATGAAATGGATGCAATACTTCTCAAAGTGTATTTTACTCTGGGAGTTGTCATTCGAGCGAGGAACATCCAGCATCCAACTCCATTTCACAAAATTGAAAGAGAGAGAAAAGAGTGGAGTATTGATCAGGTTGGAAAGTTAGTTCTCTCTATAATATAATGCAAGTTTGTCTTGTTCACTAAATCTAGAAAGAACCCTCCACAGGCTCTCTCCTCTCTTATGAAACTCTCATACATACTCTCAATACATTTTTATATTACCAACATGGATGGACTAAAACGGATGAATGAGGAGAGAAAGGAATAGAAAAATAATATTCTCCCCTCTTATCCCTAATATACCAATACTCTTGAGAAAGTGGATATTAAGAAATTGAACTGAAATGGATGTTTTATACGTAATGTGGGATTGACGAGAGAAATGTGATAAATGGCCTTTTCAATTCGTCATATTTTCCTCCAAGGCGGGGTCTGGGGCAATAAAGGCGGTCATTTTATTTCCATAAAATCCTCGTTTCATTTCATACTTCCGAATGGTGCAAGACTGCTTGAGCACCCGGCAAGCTTTTAATAGTAAATTAAGCGGCAAACCTTATGTATGAGCAAGAATGAATTTTTTGAAAGGGCGAAAAATGGGAAATGTAAAATTTTCATGCCTCAAAGTCTCCAAAGACCCGCTGCTGTGCATTTGAACTTCTCAAGGAATATTCCTATACGGGGAAACTTTCGGAAACTGCATAATCCTATATAAAAAAATAGTTGGGGTAAATAGTTATTCTCATATATTTTAATATCCCTCTCTATATTTCCTTGAGCTTTTATAAGCTTTATAAAAGTAAGTGTACTTTACTCATACGCTACGTGCATAAATACATTTAAGAACCGAACAAAGATTGTCTTCCTTTGGGAGCAATTTGAGCCTCTGAAAGAGTAGAGAGCAGAAATCTATTGTCTAAAAGTTTAAGAGTTTAATACTCATCGAGAACCCTGCTGGGCTGAACATCTTTCCCAACTTGTATCTCGCTGTGTGTTTATATACAGCAAACTGTGCAAGGGAATGGCGATCAACTTATAATTTTAAGTGAATATAATATATATGTATTAGTACATCAATTCCTTAAAGTACCTCTCTTGTATAGACCATTACTTATTGAGAAACGACATTATTATCTAGTAGATTTTTCTATATACCAATTGGTATAAGGTCATTTTGCCCAGATACTTAAATAAGGCATGAATGAGACAGAGGGGTGCCTTTAAGCACACACGAACTGGAAGGAAATGGGCAAAAATGGCTTTCCTTATTCTTGACAGAAAAAGAGAGTATATGGTATACTTATACTGTACAAAAGGACAAATGGGAGAAGCATTTTGCCGTTCCTCGTGTCCTCCTCTTCATGATATCCTACTTCCCTTTGAGCCTTTGCCACTTTGTCTTCCTTCGGAAGGGAGCTTATGAGGGCGCCGAAGGAAAGGACTCTAATTTTGTACAATCCCAAGAAGCGGATTCATGGAAAGGTTCAAAGGTCGCTATTTCCTTTTTCCCTTAAGTGAAAGAAGGAAAAGCCAAAGATTTGAGCGCACCTTCCTTACGGCTGGATTGTTCAGCTTGTATGTGTTATTATAAAGCGAGGGTGATACTTGTTTTTCTTTAAAATCCAAGATTGGGGTTTGGATAAGAAAAAGGTACTCGATATTTCCAAGGCGTTTCAATATCTTCAGATTTGGAGCGTATGCTTATATACATACAAATTCTGTTTGGCATTTCTAGTATACTTTATATGAATATTGTAGACTGTTGAACTCTTAAAGTCTTTTTGCCTTAAATGTAGAGATACAAGCATGTATGAGATAGGTGTGAATGTGTGATCTATAAACTTATTCATGTAAAAGGCGAAAGAAAATTTCCTGATCTCCTTATTTTTCAAAAGAAATAGTCAGGTAAACCTTATTGTAATCCTTTTGGACTAAACTGGATTACATTCGCTTTTGAAAATGGAAAGGGGTAAAGTAACAATGACGAACAAGAGGATTTTCGTGCCGGATAATATGAATCTCCCCTTTACGGATTTACTTCTTTTATTCTCTCCGTGTATGTATCAAGAGAACTTAAAATATTCTAAGCTGAAAATGGTCGAGTTTCAGCATGCGTCAAGCGTCATTGGAATACATCTAAAGAAATTACTTAAAATTAAAACTAAAATATAAATGTCGTACTAGAATTTAAATAATGCTAGTTTTATGTTAATGAAATATGGTAGCTTTGCGTAATTAAAACGTTCTTATTAAGAGAAAATCTCATTAGTTAGAGTTCTACTCATATTTATAATTTGCTAATCCCAAAATGAATTTAATATTCATTTTAATTATTCTAATGAGCATCTAGATTTTAAATCGAACGAGAATTCATTTTACAGTAAAAGGCAAAGTTGGTCTTAATAATGAGCTTTAAATTCTGTTCAGGTATCAAATGAGAATCTGGTAAACAATACCATTTCCTCTTTTCATTCTTTCGGGATAAAGATAAGAAAATTGACAAGGAGCATTAAATATTTAAAGCTTCCTTTTGTATTGAGAATTGGGTATTCTAAAAAGGAAGATTAAAATGCCGAGAGAAAGTAGGCATAAGAATTTACATTGCGAAGAAATCAGAAAATGAGTTGAATGACAAGAAAGAAGAAATGAATGGAATGGAAATGAGAATTTAAATGAAAGCACACACACACAAAGTTCTCATTGTGTATATATAGTAAGAGAGATGGGATTCGTAATAGGCAAGGTGATATTTTGCTTCGTGCGGCCTCAAAGTCTCCGACCAGTTCACTGAGGTCCCGGGTGGATCTTTTCTTTATCAGAAGGAGTCAAAGGGGGATTTTTCTCATTTCTTTAGATGACAGAAATTTCAGAAACTCAGGCTTCTCTCCCTTTCTTTATGAGTTATGTGATGTTGGTGACGTGAAGGGAATGCAAAATAGGGCCAAAAAATTTTGAGAGCTTAAATCATTTTGAAGGTACCTACAAGAATTCGTTATCCATTATATAATGTATGTTCAACTTTTAGATTCAACTTCAGGCCTTCTTTCCTTATTTGTCCCAAACAACCTGTGAAATATGTGGGTTTGATAAACTTTTCCTTTGCTTTTAAAAAGAGAAGAAAACCCCAAGTTCTGCAAAAGGAAAAAGTTCTCTTCGGAGATTTATTCAAATAAATTTTCATATTGTTACTGAATTATTTATGTTATACTTAGACAAGTCTGTGAATCATTAAATTTAATTTTAAGACTAATATTAAATGATTTATTGTAAAATGTCATAATTGAATTATTCAAAATTATTGAATAATTCAATAACTATATTGTATGCATCATATAAGTAAGTAAATGGTTATATAATAAAACATTATTTTATTTTAGCGGTTTTACTCTCCCTTGGAATGGCAGTTTATCCACTTGGTTGGGGAAATAAAGAAGTCCAAGACGCTTGTGCTGATCAATCTGGTCCTTACCAACTAGGTGATTTTTTAAAATTTCTTCTTTTCTGTGATACATAAGTCTGGGAACTTGTCTAAAAACAATATAGTTCTATGGTGCATCTAATGATATAAAAGACACCGTCTCTCGTTCTATTTGTCTCTTGGGAGCCTTTGTCCATGTCGAGTGTCGGAATTTAGGAGCTGAGAGAAAACATTTGATTCGACATTCGGCTGATGTGCTTTCGATCTTGGCCTTTTGCCCTTCTTGTTCCTTCAATTTGAAACATATTGCATGTTCTTAGAAGTCCCTTGTCTCCTGACAGTTAAAATGGACTCGACCTCTCAATCAACATCAATCTTCACAAGAATGAACTTTTACAATGAGGAGACACTTTTCTTTAAAACTCCGCCACTTGTTCCTTTTTATTTACATTCTTGCCCTTTAACTTTTCTTTCTTCTCTGTCACAAAATAGTCATGTGGTCTTTCCGATATTTTTCTCCCTTTTTAGACCCTGTTCTTTACTGTACTTTTTGAATACACGTACTTGAGTTAAGAATTCATATTTGAATTTTTAAGTTGTTTTGCCTAAGTAAGAGAGACTAAAAGAGTAGGACTAAATAAAAGTAGGCATTTCATGAGGAAAACTCTGCGATTTTATTTACAAATTGTTTGACGAGTTTGTTTATTTTATGAATGTTTGAAGGTCCTTGCAAGATCTCCTATTCTCTCTACTTCATGATTTCGGGTGTCGTTCTTCTCTTCCTTTGCTTCGGACTCAGTTTCAAGGCCTGCCGTGTGAAAAAGGGAACTTTCCGAATATGAGTATGGAGGTATGTTCATATTATTTATGACTATCCATTAAATCTTACATAACTACGAAATTTTTGAGTTATGTTACATGTATTTAAACAAAGTTCCATTTTAAAATAATTTTATTTTTGTTTCAGTTCGGGGATGTTGTCTCAAGGCAATTTTCTCTGAATCCCCGAAGTCAAACTATGAAGAGTCAAGAGAATCTTTGATTTTAAATTAACATTTAACCAATTTTTAATTACAACGTTTTATAAAATGTAACTATTCGAACGAAAGGTTTTCTCGCCTGTTTTAAGAATACACTTTTCCGAACGAAAAAGCCTTTCTGAATCAATCAAAATATTGAATTGAATTTCAAACTATACAAAAAAATATTCTCGTGAATTAATTAGGAAATAATTAAACATGAATACCATATATAATTATCAAAATCAAGCTAGCTAGCATTAGAATTTTCTTATGGCTATTTATATTTGTAATGTGCGATGCTATTATAATACTAAAATTAAATAAACGATATTTGATAATAATATATCAATTAGTTTCATATCATTAAGATAATAAAGAAATATGTTGAGTTTATATGCCTGCTACGTATTATAGTTTACCTATATCTTACATATTTAAGATATTTAATACTTATTGAATACCTTAAATACAAAAATTAATAAATAAATTCTTCATGTTAGAGTAATTATTATAAAAAAACTAAGTCTATTTGACTATAATGTTATGCATTAAAATTTTAACATGAAAAACTTTTCAATTGAGTATTAGTATTATAGGTATATAATTTATTGAACTTTCGCTTCTATTTAAGAAAATAGTAGCTTAGCCCTCTGCTTGGGAGAGTAACATCATTACATTTGATAATAAATTGTACCTCAAAATCTTTAATAATTGCGTACAACAAACATTAAACAGTATTAATATTTATATACACACATATTAAATTGAAGAAAAGGAAATTATACGCCATATATTTTAAGACCTTGTAATTGGCATTGGAAAAATTTTCGCGAAAAATTCTTGTTATTTTAATTAATTGAATTGGTCATGAAAATAATTTTAAGCATTAATTATAATTACAAATCAAGATTTTTAAATTACAGTAATTTTACAAAATACAAATAACATTTTAACTCAAACGACAGAAATTACCATTCATCTGTGGTTTATTTCTCTCATTTGTGGGACTTGGCCAGCCAACTTACACAAATTAATAATCTACTGAAATTAAATCTAAAAATTACATTTAGCAAAGTTATGAATTGTAACTCTTGAAATCAATTTTGTATGTTATGTTATTTTTGATGTCACTCTTGATAAGTTATTTTTTCTAATTATCATCAATAAAACATTATTCATCATAATAAATGATTTTACAAGTTGCTTATTTTTTTTGCATAAAACATTAAAATAAAATAAAATGTCACACTTCCAAAAGATTTGTACGATTCGTAGAGCTGTGAATTTAAATGTCACTATCTACATGAAACAGGACTTTTATTCATTTGTCATTTAAATTTAATGGTTCTTGAGTAAAGTTTCACTTTTCAGTAATATCTTTTACACTTAACTCATATAAACTCTTCGCTATACAGCGTGAATACTTTGTCCCTACCCAAAAAGTCAGATTTTGCCCCATAGTTTTATTAAAGACTAAAGAGCGCGACATAAGAAATAACATGTTCTGAACTTTTTCTCTTCTGGAAAGTCTGAATCGTTGAGTATGGACTGTGTTCACCCTGTACGTTATACATAGTATATTTTAGCATTTTAGCAATGCAGTGTAAAGAATGAAGATACACTCATGAATTATTCATTTACTCCCTTTTTCTTAATGGTTAACAAAGGTTAAAATTCTTATTAAAACCCGTGTTAGTTCAAATCATTATTATAGCGTCAGGAATAATTCTTTTAGACGTGCCAGAAAAGATAATGGGCTGGATAAAAACATGTGTCAATGGAGTCAATATTACATATTTTATAACATAAAATTGAAAGAAAATGTGAAAGCTTTTTATACCGTATTTAAAGTCAAAGAAAGGAAATCTTCCATTAGCTACTTCTTGATTTAGTAGATCCAAGTCAATATATAAGTTGGTACTTCTACAGAGAATTCAATAGAGTACTGTATGTATATGTACAAATGCAGCGAATGAGTATTAAAATGGTGAAACAAGGAAAGGGAGGAATTGGAAATAGTACAATTGAAAGGATTTAATCTCGTACTCATCTTGTTAGTTGACTCTATAGAATCTCTACGTAGGACTCTGTTCATTTCCTACCTCTCTAGACTCATTTTTAACTGGATGGTGGAAATAGAAACTAACATAGCGTTTGAATCGATTTTGGCTCGCGTGGTGCTTAACGTACTTAACTCCCAAATGACCTTTTCTAACTTCAATTGATTGGATTGATCAGATCCTGCATTATCGTACGCACTTTAAAGAATCCAACTGATGTCAAGCTATAATAGATATTGTAAATTACTTGCGCGTTTATTTTGTATTTCAAAACTATTGAAAAGTAAATATTTAACTAAATTAAAATTATTCCAGAATTTTCAATTTGTCGTGATTTAATAAAACACCACTTACGAGAATTACAATTTATTAGGCAAATATATGAATTCGAACTTTTTATAAATTCTAATTTAGAAAATCGAAGGCTTTTATGTTTGACAAGTGTTGAAAGGTTGAAAATTTCTTTTTGAAAGAGAAATATGAATAGAAGAGCAAGTAAAACGAGAGAGGGGAGAGAAAGAGCGAAATATATTGAGTCTGATTCAAGAGAACCATAAATGGCAAGAAAGCGGGGTCAATATTGACTCAGAAATTCATTCAAGCTCTGTGCTCATTATATGGATAGGACTCATCCTTTTGGATGCCTTGAGAGATGAGGAAACCCTAAGAAGCTCATTACTCGAACCTCCTGGGCCTTTGGGTCTCGAGGGAGCGAGGAAAATCTCTTCCCCTCGCCGATTCAATGAAGATTGATGATTTCTTCTCCCTTCCATTCTTCACGTCCGCAGCTCATCTTCCTTGGGGTTCAGCCAAGTCTGCATTATTCAAATCTACAGGCACGTCCGCAGAGATCACCGCCAAATCAGGGAATCATCGGGGAGATGAGACATTATATTAGCTCTAATGAAAATGACATTAATCCTTTTCGAGTCTCAACTTACTCATCTCACCCCTCCTTCACAAATAGCTTCAACGTATTAATTTGTCAATCTGACAATCTGATCTTCCTATATGATTTATTTTCTTCATTTTTACCAATTTGCATTGTGAATCTAATTATTATTTAAATAAAGTATATTTGTAAATATGATAAATTAAAACCATTATTGTTTGCGAGTCCATAGTCATTGTAGAAATTTACATTTAGCTTTTCGTTCCCCTCAAGGTAGACACATTACCTGAAATCATATAAAAAAATTGCTTTGTTTTCCATACTTATTGAATCAAACTATAATGATTTATTTTGTTTTATTTGCACAACATTGCATGATTGTGATTGGAATAAAAGGAAATTGATGTTTTTACATGTATTTCCCATAATTGCACGTGTAATTTCATATGAAATTGGTGTTTGGGTAGTATTAAATAAATGCTCGTTTACTTGCGATTGCAATACTCATTGCATGTTAATTAACTTGAATTAAGCTACTTAAATCTTATAAGTACTACTTGTAAAGAATTGCAGGAAATGGAAATTAATTCGATAAGCCTTGCATAAACAATTATTTATGACAATTCCTTTTCTTTATAGTTATTCGTTCTTTCTCATTTTTAATTTTACCATTTATCAAGTTTACTTGATGCAGAATATTCATGTCATTAATATTTAATAAAAAGTGAAGGAAGGAAGGATGCCTTTGTCTTGGAATCAAAGTGAATAATAATGAGAGAGTTAAATGTTCATGTCAAGTTCTTGTTAAGATATAAATGTCCTTATTGCACCTTATGTATATTTATTTATTAAATCCATATTTCCTTTGCTTGAAGCTAGGGCTGTTGAAGAATTATCTTATGTTTAGCATTATACATATATTTTTTACTTTCATCTTCAACTCTTATGATTATGAGAAGGTTATATAATATTATATACGTAGGTATTCATATTTTCTAAACATACATGTATTTTAATTCTTTCATTAGTGTGCTTTGCTTTATTGGTTTTATGTTACAATTCTATGTAGTGTTGAAATTTATTTTTACATATCCTAGTCACTACCTACGTCGAAAAAAAAGTAAAACATACAAATATACAATACGATAACTTCTTAATTATGGGAGTATGATTAAAAAGATACAAATAATACATTGCTTGTACGCTTACGTAAATTGTGTGTATTCAATTGTAGTATATATATACTTTTATATTATATTAAATAGCATATCTTGAATACTTATCTAATAGAATAGTTTAATCCAAAATGTATAATTTTGTATGGAATGAAAAATGCAATTGAAACTAAAAGTATGAAAAGTAAATTATAGTCTGTGGAAATCTTGAATCTGCATTGGTGGTTTTAAAGGTCATGAAAATTATTGATATGATCTTGTTGGAGAAAACGCAAAGGAGCAAAAAATTGGGGAATTCTTAAGAACGGATTTTACATTTGACGCTTGAAGTTGGGCACAGACAGGTTTGTATATAGGGAATTTACATTGGTGTCGTTTTGCACACGTACTTTTACATAACGCGTAGGTATTTCTCCATCTTCGGCCTCACAACAATGGCTTGTATACACCTGCCATGGCTTCATGCGTAAGTAAGGGATCTTATGTGAATGTACCTCATCAGCTACAACAAGTGAATGTTTTTTTCCTCGTGATGATGTACATGGTCTTGTCTGCAGATAAGTACGAATGCAAAGGCAAGGGGGTAAATAGGCTGAGAGATTTTGACCACTCGATTCATTTTGCGAGAAACTCTCGAGAGAGTCCATTGGATTCTCTCATTAGTTATTAGTCAATACAAGAGAAATCGCTTCATAAGTGTAAAACTAAAGCTTATATTTTAGAAATTCTCATCAATCAAAGTGATTTTAATTGTTCCTGAGTGTGCTATTTAAATAATAATCATTAGATAAAAGTATTAAAATGGAAACTAAATTAAATGGCATAAACCGTTTAAACGGTATAAAGGGAACGCGTTGTAGCAAGAATGAAATAAGGTAAATTAATTTTGCTATAATATTAATTTTTGTTTTATATCAGTTTTTCTGTACTATTTAAGAAATGTTTAATAATTATTAATTTGGTTAAACTAATATCAACAAAAATAGTTTAAATAAGAATAAATATACATATTCCTAATAAATATTTTATGGTACAATATATATTTTACCAAAATCAAAAAACAACTAAAATCTTTTCATTAATTTGCTGAACAAATGCTTATAAAGTTTTAATCTTATTAATTTGGTTAAATTATGGAGTTATTTGCTACATAAGATTATTTCATATTTTTGTATTAGTGTATATGAAACTATTCATTATTTTTGTAATTAATTTTAAATCATTCATTAATTCATTATTTAATTTTAAAATTACAATTATGATTTTTATCAATAGAATACTCCCAGAGAAAGAGTTTATTGCCAGACCTTCACTCTATACCAAATTGTTCAAGGTGAAGGAATTCCGAACAATTCATAACATGTTTCTTGCCTTATTAATCAATTTGACGCTCTATCAGATTATTTACGAATACCTCGAATACGGAAGGTAAGCCTAATGAGATTAATGAATGTTCTACATGGACAATTAATGTTGAGAAGTTTCTTTTCGGCATTTAATCACTCAACACGTTTTAATTTCAAAGGATCGATCTTGGATTTTCAAATCTCTCTTCTGTTTTTGGAAATCCGAAGGTCACAATCTTAGCCGTCTTATCCTTCAATTTAGTCCATGTCGTTTTTTACCCATCTTTCAAATTCTGGATGATTATAAGAAATGAAATGAGTAAAGGTAAATCACTTTTGAACTTGCTACATAAATATATGCTAAACAATCAATTGTTTTACAATCAATGAGCTAAGGTCAAACGTTTAATTTTATGCAAAGTATAATTTGGCCATTTATACACAAAACTTCTTTTTTCTTTGTTTACCTATTTATATTTCTTTATATTGAAAGGTTTATTTTGCATACTGCTTAAGTATTTTTTCCAAACTTCAATATTCATTTATTCAATATCAACAAGCTTTTGATTTCTTAATATTGTTAAACAATCTGTAAACTAATATTTACCAATAATTTACAACTCAATTAATTCTTTAAAACTTTTTCTGATATATAGTTTATATGAATATAACATGCAAATTATATTTATAAGTTAATAACATTATTATATGATATTATATACAAATTAGAATAATACTTATTGGCGTCTAATTATTTTTATAGATTTGACTAAAACGCTTGATAAAATCTTCATCTTTCTTTTTATAATGTTTGAATTGAAACTATTGCTAACACCCTGGTCATTAAACTTAAAAGATACCGGATGCGCGTCAAGGGCAATTATAGTTATGGAAAATGTAAGACCTTCTTTGTTAATAAGTTTAATAGCAATATTTAATTTCGATCGTATTTGAATATTTTTCAAATGTGTTATAAATGGAGTTTAATAATTCTGGTATTTTCTGTTAATAGTTGAGAATCGTAATCAAATTGTACGTGTTTGTTCGAAGCAATTTCAATAAAATCACTAAAGAAGTTCGAGTAGAATCAAAGGAAAAAACCAATGAATCTCAAACTTATGTTAATGGTGACAATAAAGTTCATATGAATGGAAATGGAGTCACATTACGAAAAATTGAATCCAACACGGACATCAATTTAAACGAAGCTTATCAGAATCCACCAAAGGAAGTAAAAACGAAATTCACTCCAAACTTTTCAAAATACATTTACTACATGTATGCTCCTACATTTGTCTATAGAGATTCCTATCCAAGGTGAATCTAATTCTTAAAAGAAGTCTTAATAAAAGTTAATAAAATATTAATTATCATCTAACAAATAGCCACTTGTTTATTATTAAATTAAAAATATATTTAAAAAATAAATTAATGATTTCATATGATTTTGGATTATTATTAAAAGTATTTTAAATTATAACTCAACAAAAAACTCGTATTTTGATTTTTCAGAACCAGTGAAATCAGATGGAAAGTTGTCTTCATTAATTTTATGGATGTTCTCGGATCAATTTTGCTTTACAATTTCATCCAAGGCAAATTCGGACATAATCACTTTAAGAACTTTGGTCTCAAGGGACATGAAATGGATTTAAAAGGAATCATTCAAGGATTGTTTCCCATGATGATTTCTGGATATATGGCTTTTCATCTCGTTGGATTCTTTTTCAATCATTGCTGGCCAAATGCATTTGCCGAAATGTTATCATTTGCGGATAGGGAATTTTACAAAGTGAGTTCAAATCCCTTTGATAAGCTTCATCATTTAATATCATTAAAATTTAATCAAGGAACAAAGTAATAAGATATATCTTGTAGGATCATTGGAACAGTAAGAGCTTCTCGGAGCTATTTCTCAATATCACTGGGATAATTCAAGATTTCATTTATGCCTATGTTTACAAGGTGGGTATAATTATCAAAACAAACAAACTTATTTAAAATTACATTCATTATAGCATTTATTATGAATTTAAAAATAAATTGAACTTTGAAAGAAGTTGGAAGAATTTAATCTAGTATGGTAAATATAATATTAAATTCATATTTTAGGAAATAAAAGAAACTTCGTTTGGATCAAAACATAAATTTTTATCAAGTTATATAACGATGTTTCTGTCAGCTCTTGTCCACGAATACATTATTGCCTACGCACTTCAATTCTCATTTCCTGCCATGATGATATTTTTCATTGGACCAGGAGGTATTACGAATATATATTCTTCTACATTATAATGATTTACATTTTTGCTTTATTATTCATTAGCCAAAATGCAACCAAAACTTTAAAAATATTTATATTATTTTTATTAAAGCAAATTTCATTTTAAATTTAGCGTTCTTTACATTTATTCCGAACAAGAACTATCCTAAACTTGGAAATTTATTTGTCCAATGGTGCCTGATGTTCGGATCCGGTTTAGTTTTAACATTATACCAAATGGAGCATTCGGCAAGAGTAAATAATTGTCTTCCCTCAGATTCAAATGTAAGTTGTATATTTTTATTTTCACAAATCTAGTTTGTTTTAAAATAATGAACGTGAAATCTAATCAAATTTTTACTTATAGCGTTCAGTCGTAGTCGATTTCTTTACTCCACGAATGTTCACCTGTGATGCTTATAAATGGTGAAACTGGAAAATTAGCCAAATGATATTATGTGATGCCAGAGATGTGCCTTTGAGTACTTGATTTATCAATGCTCAATCCTTTTTTGTTAATACTTTTGTAATTAACTATGTAATGTATATACCTATAGTACTTAAGTAAATGATATTTAATTCAACTGAATTGTAAATAGATTTTATAATAATGTAAATATTATAATACTTGTTAATCTGTCTGTAACGAACAATGTAAAAACATTTGAAATGCATTTACACACGCTAAACTATTATACTTTATTCCTAAAGTATTCATCAATACGAAAAATACAAAGCGAATAAATATATTTTAACCTTTGTTTAAACGAATAAATAGTATTAACTTAATTATTCATAGTTTTAACATCTGCTCCTAGCACAGAAACATCGCATCTTATACATTTGATCATAACTTTCAATAATGCAATTCTTCTCATATTATTTTGGCATGTCATTTAAAAAAACCAGCACATACAAATAAAGACAAGTTAATTCTGTGTGTATAACACTTGGAGTTTCTATCACGTATCTTTTAAGTCAATAATAAGTTAGACAGATAAATCTTTTAAATCCAATTATGTTAGAGCAGCACTTCTTCAATAATGCATTTTGTAGGGTATATAGTATACATGCATTAAATATATTACAGAAATGTGCTTATACAAGAATCTATACATCATACTGTTGATATAGATTATCTCCGAAAAATCTCCCAGGGAAACAATCAGCTCAGTTTAATTGAAATCATACGTGTAAAATATGAAAATAGAATTGAGCGCAAATGTGCGAAAATAATGATAGTAATAATTCGATCTTAAAGTTGCTCAGGTTTGTTATTTTCAAAATCAATTCAATTGAGCGGATTGCTTCCCTGGGAATTTTTCGGAGATAATCTGTGTCAACAGTACAAGTTAACGAATTGGTTATTCGTGACGAGGGTTAATACTAAAAGTACAGAAACTTTAAAACTTTATATAACTTTAATAGGATCATTTGTCAAATAAGAATTAAAGTAGCATTTTAAATGAACTTAAATACTCACCTTTTCTTCTTACTTCCATTAACTATAATTTCGCTTGGGATATAGAGCCTTTCAAATGTCCAATAGTACTTTATGGGAATTTATGAAAGTCTTCTCATTTTAAATTCTTATCTGTTTAATGTCTATGAAGACAGGTAATGTTGGTGAAGCACGGAAAGCTATATAGTGTATATAACAAGTTAAAGGAAATCCTTCAAGTTATATAAAAAGGGGATGCTCGTTGACTTTCATCTTTCATAAACAGACCAACGTGTAATGTAGTTAGTTGAAAGAATATCTTGCATTCGAAACACCTTTACTGGCTTCTTTCATGTGTAGTCCTCGTCCATTTACTTTCAATTCGAGCAATATAGGAAGTGTTCTGTTCTGTATGAGTCTGCTGACGATGAGTGATATTCAACAACCCCATTTATCCCTATGTCTTTACTGGCACTAGAGGCGAATGTAGAAGAGCTTGTTTGCTTCTATGCGGAGGTACTCATTGAACTCATTCAGTGTGCGTAAGGTATGCAAGTGTAAATAATATTGCATATAGTGCCACACCATATAATATATAATTTTCAATAAATGCTACATAGAGCACCTCTCTTTCAAATCCTCATTTCTTACCTCAACCCCTTCAGTCTCATTACATTCATTCAGCAGATTGCAACGGGGAAACTCTCTAATTTATAATGTCAACCGAGTTAAATGAACTTTTAGTTAACAACAATAATAATATTAAGACTGATGAACTTAAACTGAACAATTCACAAAATGATTCGAACCTTAAGTTTCGAAAAGTAAGTAAAAATTTTGATTGACATTTCAAATAATTTTCCCACTTTTAGTGATTTAAAAAAATAATTTACCAAATATTAAATATTTTGAAAAGAACTGGCATAAGGACGAAAGTGAAAAAGATGAGAAACCCAAAGATGAATTGCTATTGCCAAAAAGAAACAAAGAAGAGTCTCAAGCAGTACAACAGAAAGCTGAAAGGTAAAAGTAATCAACGTTTCCTTTAACTTAATAAATACCCCGAAGCCAATAAATTTATTCTTGGAAATAGGCTACCTAGTTCCTTTGTTTAAGTGCGTCATGAAGCCTTTGGAGATATTTATTAGCGTTTCATGGGCGTATACATGAATATATTTAAAGCAACTTGGTTATTGTTATTAATTAATAATTAGCCACATTTCTTCAAATTAGGGCGAAAGGAATGATTAGAATTACAGGAAATTGTATTAAAGCATAAATCAGAGTCAAAAATCTAATTTGTCGACAGTACACAGAATTCGAATAGGAGTATACAAGGAACGAACATTAAATTAGGAAAATGTAACATGGAAATTTGATTAGGACGAACAAATTAGGGACATGATCAATAGAACTAAAGTGCAATAAAGTAATAATGTGATGTGGTTAGTATGAAGATGATGATTGATCGTTTCGTATATACAACGAAGCAAAAAGGTTGAAAGGTCAAAATCTCATTTATCATTTTAGGAAGAGGAAACTTCCCGATAAGGAATTTATTCAACAACCGTCCCTGATGACTGAAATGCTCAAAATAAAAGAATACCAAGGCTTATATAACCTTTTCATCGTCATTACACTTAATCTGACAATTTATTCAGCAATAATGGATCTCCTCGATACTGGAAGGTAAAAAAATTGTATGAATAATGATTAAATGCTTCTCTCTATTTTACTATTTTTACTCATTGTGAGAAAATATGAAAATATTTATGATAAATTATGATTTATTAAAATGATTTTAATTAATGGTTTAAAGTTTTTGATTTTTGAATAATGACATTTAAGGATCAATTTGGGCATTACGAACATCATGAACATGTTTGGAAAACCATGGAGCGTTTTAACTTTATTATTTGGAATGCATTTGACAGTCCTTTGCGTCCCATACGCTTCACTCGTTTTTTGGGCTAATTTTAGGAAAAAAATATGTAAGACAGGATTATGTACTACAGGATTAAATCTTTCATTAAACATCAACATAAAGATTAAACATTATTACTTAGTATTAATGTAGAATTAAAACACAATACATAAAATTAACCTAGGTTTAAAATACATAAATTATAAATTGTAAAAAAATATCATTACTTTATCTTGTTTACTCCAATAATTTTTCAGCCTCGAGAAAAATTGCTGACTTTGCATTCTTTTTCATATTTGCTATTTTACTCTTGGTCTTCTTTTATATACCCCTTAAAGCAAATTGGGCTGATCCTCTCCCTCCGGCATCTGCGGCAATTGTGTCTTTAGAGCAGGTATAAAATATCTCATGATTCGTTACTCTTCATTAATGAAGATGAAATATCGGTTATTAAATGAGGCAATTAATTAATTTCCAGCTTCGTCTCATGATGAAAATGTACGCTTTTGTCCGAACGAATGTGACCAAAGTGAGGAATTGTGATATGAAGAAAAATGACAAATCAATTTCACAACAAGGAGAGTCAAAGAGTGAAAGATCATTTGAGACTTTTAATAGCTATTCCTACTCCCACACTGATAAAGAATCAGACTCTGAAAACACACTCAAACATCAACTTCGTCCCAAGGGACTCATTAAAAATGGGAGAAAAGAAGAAACCTCGACTGACCAGGATAAAAATGCATTAGTTCTTGAAAACCAGCTTGTTCCTGCATACGCTAAGTTTTTATATTTTCTCTTTGCCCCAACTCTCATCTATCGTGATAATTACCCAAGGTAAGATTTTACAATCCACTCTTGAGAACTCATTTGCTTAATTTTAAAGATTTGCGTGCTTAAAATAATTTATTAAATTATTATTTTTTAAATCCTCCAAGCCTCCATATATTAAAAATCTTATTGTAATTTTTTCACACTAGGTATGTATAATATACAGATCTATGTTCGTTATTATTAAGTGGTTCTTATAATATACATATCAAATATTTACAATGTATGGTTTGTATTATAAGATTCTTAATGCAATTTTTGAAATTAAACCACAAGACATTATATAAAAGTAATATTAAATAATTATCTAAGAAAATAATGAAAAACGAGCTTCAAGAGTAATAAACTTATTAGATTACTTAAATCTAAGAAATGGACATGTGTTTTAGTGGAATTCTTTGGAAATTACATTCTTAATGACCATTTTTGTACTTTAGAACAAAAGAAATCAGATGGAAGTTCATCATATTGAACATCATTGAACTTCTTGGGTGCATTTACATCTACAATCTCACCCATCAACTATGTGGCTATGTTCTCTTCGAGAATTATGGAAAGCCTGGCTACACCTTCAATCTGAGAGATTTGACCAAGATCATTTTCCTCCAAATGATCCCAGGAGTCGTGGGGAAACTCGTTGGCTTTTTTATTCTCCTCCACACCTCTCAGAACATTTTTGCTGAACTTCTTCGATTTGGCGACCGGATGTTTTACAAGGTTAATGGCGGAATGATTTCCAAAAAGATATTCTTTTAAGAATCAAGATATGAATTTAAAACTGTTCATTTTTGTAGGATTGGTGGAACAGTGATTCTTTTCCGGTCTATTACCGCCTTTGGAACTCACCTATCCATGACTTCTTATATTCTTATGTTTACAGGGTGAGTTGACTTGATAAGAATTACTAATAATTTCCAATTATCAAGTATCTAGGAAATTATCTTACCTCTTATAGTATAAAAATTATGATAAAATAAATATACAGTAACTTAAAAGCTTAATGAGAATTTATAACAAAAGAGTTGAATGCTCTATTTCACTTTAAATGTCATTAAAAACTCATTATATGAATTATTTTCATGTAATTTCAACATTTAATATTTTGCAACTAATGCACTTTTTGTCTTTGAATCTAATAAAGTAATCATGAATGTTTTCCGTCATTTCAGGAAGCTAAAGAAGCATTTCCTAAAATGAAGACTCTTCCGACACTCCTCGTATTCATTTTATCATCCATATTTCATGAGTACATTCTCATCTTTGTCCTTCGGTTCTTCTACCCCGTTCTCTTCGTCATGTTTGGGGGTTTTGGAAGTAAGAAAAACTTTAATTGGCCTTTTCTCGTGTCTGTTTAATATCAACCATATTACACATTGTAAATTCGTATATCTACAACCTAAACCACATTTGCATTTTCCATTAATTGTTGGATGTTTTTCTTACGTAGTGCTGCTCGCGTTTTTCCCAAACAAGAAGAGCAGAATGGTTGGCAACATGTTCATTTGGTGGGCGCTGATCACAGGAAAAGGACTTTTGCTCTTTTTCTACACTATGGAGTATTTCGCGAGATTAAATGGATGTCCTCCAGCTTCTGTAATTATTTTATATACATTTTTTTTACGCATTTCCCACTTAACCTAATTAGACGTCAATTTTCTTTTCAGAGTGAAATTAAAGATTTTTTTACTCCTCGTTCTTGGACCTGCGGAGCAATCACTTTATCTTAATACAAAGTGCTTCTATTTTTCATTTTGTTATTATATCCAATTTCACCAATATTGACTTCAGTTTCTTAAATAATATTAATGTTAATTAATATTATGAAACAAATGTAATAATTTATAAGTATTAATTAATGATGTCTGCATTGCCTGAATATATAATGTAATAGACCAAATATAAATATCGTTTTGTTATTATTTAATTTTATAATAATAGAACTTATTACCATTAATTGGCGTGTATGCAATGTATTATTTTTATCCAAAATAATTATAAATACTGGAAGAAGTAGAAATTTTGAATAGCGTTTACTAAATAATTTATGATTATTTCTAACTCAATTTTTTAGGTACTATAAATTATAAATTAAAATTTCCATTGAAATTAGCATTTCCCATTTTTATACCCATTGCTCATTGCCAATAATACTTACCTACTATATTACTGCATAATTGTAATAAATTATTTTCAAATATAAAAATATGTAAAATACTCTAATAAACAAGCAACCCGAGCCACTAAGCAATTATTTTAAGGCTATATATATATCCACTAATTATTAATTATGAATGTTGTTTAAGCTGCGTTATAGCTTACATCTATTAAAACTAACAATATTTATTATTTTGTGATATCATTAATTAATATTAATGTGATTATTCGCACATTTTTATTATTATTATAAATATCTTATTTTCTAAAATCAAAAAGTAAGTTGGTTATAAGTCTTATCAAGTACATTTTGATGTGGGCTCTCCAGTTTAAGTACATGCAACTAAAGTATATAGATAATGATGAAGATAATTAGAGCTACAAAGTGCATAGAGATAATATTTTATCTTTTATTAAATATAAGTTGATATACCCAATTTAATTTTTAACTTACAGATATACTTAGTTCATTTGTGTATAAATAAGGTAATAAAGCTCCTATTGGCTAAAGTAATTATTGAACAAATAGAACTCAAAATTACCTAATAGTTAGAGAAAAGATATACACACGAGTCCAAAGTACCTACTAATGTATCCCAAAAGAAATCTCAAATATAGACACATATCCCAAATGTAGATTACATTGAATATTGAGAGTCGTATGCTGTTTTAAAGGAAGATAAAACCGTGTATAGACAGACACAGTTTTACTTGTTAATAAATAATAATTTTAAACTTCTCATTGAGATTTTCTTTCTATTCCATTTCTTTCTCACTCACTCATTCATTCATATTCCACTATTCTAAACTCAACGACATTATTGACACTTACTTCAACTCTCAATATTCTTCATTAACATCAAGTGAGTTGGTGATCAAATAGCTCTTCATATTTTTCATACTTTTCAATTAACACCCAGAAACAGTTGAAAAATGAGTGTTCTAATAAATTACCAATTTCATCATAATTATTATTGTTAATATCTAAAGTTAAAATAATTAAATTGAATTACAAAATATTTTTAAAGTTATTGTGCTATTTTTTGTTTTATCTGTGAGTATACTAATAGTACTTACTAACAATAAATAAGTGTTGTTAAAAAATCGAAATCTTATAATGTCTTGTGATAATTCTAAAGGTAATTACATTCCCACTTTTAATGAATAAACAATTCTAAAGGATTTTTCTTGAAAAAAGTTTAAATTAGTATATAATGTGACATCATGCACAATTTATTCTATTTAAATTATACAAAAGTCTAAAATGTCAAAACATTAAATATATTATATATTTATAAATTCTATGAGCATTCCATATTCGATATTTCACATATTTATGAATCATGATGATTGATGATGTTTCATTACTAGATTTCAAAGATTTCAAAAACCCAGAAGCCTTAATAATAAAACAACTTGCGATGGAAGGAATTCGGGAAGAATCTGAGGTATTTTAAATTGAATTAATACTGATAATAGGCAAGTGATTAATTAAAATAATCAAGTTATATTTTATATAAGTAATATTTCAATATTTTTATAAAGAAACTTAAAAACGCATTCATGGGTCAAGTGGAGACAAAGTTGAATGAGTTGACAGACGATATTATGAACTCACTTGAAAAGATTGATATCTCAAATAATATGTTTAAATTTCCCCTTATATCTGACAAAAGGTGATTATATTCTCGTCATTACACATTGAATATTAAAACTATTTATAACTGACATTTAAACGGCTTAGAAAAACGACGGTTAATGGAAAACTTCAAGAAAAATTGTTCCGCTCGAGACCATCTCCATTAACTTATCTGTTGGAGGTTCGAAATTCCTTTTGCACTTTCAAGATTTGAATAATGAACAATACATACTTAAGTATACGAAGTTCATTAAGGCAATCAAGTTCACTATATAATATAATTGATCATTAAATGTGAATTGTCAATTACATTTATGAATTAGGTTCCCCACTTCAAAACAATTCATCATATCTTTATTGCCACTTTGGCACTTATAATGCTCCATACAATTATACTGGACTACTTAGAGATTGGAACGTAAGTTTATAAACTGCATGAACATTTAAAGCAACTTTTAGATTTATGAAATTTTGGATTTATCTCTAAACTATGTAAAGATGAAAAAATGATCCATGCATCCATTGAACTAAGGAACGAATTAAAATCCGTTATTTTCATTATATGACCAATTAAAAGTATCATTATTTTTAACGTCTAATTAATTTTATTTTTACTTTCTCTCAAGGATTGACCTGGGGCTTGAGAGATTAATGTGGGCTTTTGGACCAATTCAGAATGTTCTTAGAATGTTATTTTTTATGCATTTTTCGTCCGTTTTCATACTTTATCCTGGGTTTTACTTTTGGGCAACGTATCGTCAATTTGCAAAAATTCACGGTAAAAATTCATGTACAAGTTAAACATTCAGATATAAATGTTCATTAGAGTCAAGTTAAAATTCGAACATTGTATTTTACTTTTCCTTGTACGTTAATGATGATTTAAATATATGGAGTGTAAAAAGAATCTGCTTACTCATTAAAGTAAATTTAATTGTTTTCCTTTATTTTTAAAGGAAAAAGAAATCTCGTGGACTCATTGGCAGCTGCACTGTTTGTTTTATTCATTCTTGGTTTCATTTATTTTCCGGCGTGTTTCTTGTGGAAATATCCGCTTCCTCCAGCTAGCGGAGCAATAATTACAATGGAACAATGTAGGCTCTTAATGAAAATGTACGCTTTCGTTCGAAGTAATATCCCCAGAGCTCTGAACCATACGAACCAGAGAGGATCCTCTCCTTTTAAAGACAACTCAGTTTCTGGGATTCGATCGAGGGTCGATGAGTGCGATCGAGAGGAACTCAATAGTAATGAAGATGAGTCTTTGGAAGAGAGAGGAAAAGAAGAAGATAATGATGAAATGGGGGCTCGAGTTGAAAAGGTTGTTGGAATGAGTTCTAATGAAGGGATTCGATCGAGGAAGCGCGAGCCGTTGTCGAGTCAACTCCCCTCATTGGGAGAAGAAATCATTATGGGAGATCTGAAGAGAGATGATGAAAAGAGGAAAAATGATCAAACCTCTTGGATCTCATGGAATGACCGACATTCCCCATGTCCAGATTTCTCCAAATACCTTTATTTCCTATTTGCCCCGACTCTCATTTACAAAGATGCCTATCCAAGGTGAGGTTTTTGTTTATTCATTCCTCAACACTATTCTAGAATTAATTAAGTAAATATCTTTGATAATCGATGAAGTAAATGCAAATAAATTATATTTTCATTAGTAATTAATGCTTGTAAAATACACAAGAAGAAAAAATTAATTTGGTTAATGGATGTTTAATTGAGTTTTGTTTTAATGATTTAATAGAGTTTTTTTTAATTATTTGCTTTAGAACTTCGAATCTTCGTTGGAGCTATGTTTTATGGAACTTTCTTCAAGTTGGAGGATGTATAATCTATGCCAACTTTTTGTTTGGAAGATTTTGTTCCTCGTTTTTCGTCAATTTTGGTCATCCTAACCATCCACCCATGTCGCTCAAGCAGTTTGTTCACGCTCTTTTCTCTCTGATGCTTCCAGGCATTGTTGGTCTGATGCTTGGATTCTTTCTCCTTCTTCACACGTGGCAAAATGCCTTTGCTGAACTTTTACATTTTGGAGATAGGCTTTTTTATAAGGTGTTTGAATATTTTAATGTTCTTTATGATTTAGTAAATTATAATTAGATGTTTATGACAAAGTGTCAAATGAATAAATATATATAAATATATTACAATTTAATAAAGTATATAATATATTTGTTTGGTAAAATAGTATGTATATTTACCATTAAATTTTAGGATTGGTGGCTTAGTGCAACATTCTCACAATATTACAGGTAATTTTTCTAACGTTCTAGCTGCAGATGCCTTGAATTTATTGAGTAGTATACAAAGCTAAATAAGTGCACACTTTATTAAATAGGTATTAAAAATTGGTATTAATGATGATTTTGTTATTATAGATCATGGAACATTTTAGTTCACGATTGGTTGTTTCTTTATATTTTTAAGGTAAATAATAATATAAATTAATTTAGTTAAACTATATGTAAAATCCTGTAAAGTAAAACTAATTGAAATAATAGGATGTGCTTGAAAGCAAACTTGGACGAAGATACAAAACATTGCCAACTCTTCTTGTATTTGGAGTCTCAGCATTGTTCCATGAATATATTTTGGCGTTTTCTCTCAATTTCTTCTTCCCCGTTTTACTCATTCTCTTCGGAGGATTTGGTTTTGCTTTCAATTTTATTAAGGGCGGAAGTGCCGGGATTGGAAATATCTTGATGTGGATGGGGTTAATCGCTGGAACTGGAATTATGATAGCATTTTATTCCATGGAATATTATGCAAGAATCAATTGTCCACAAAAGGATGTAAGACTTTCTTTTATAAAATGCTTTTTATTTATTCAATTTTTTTTAAATTTTAGACTTCGTCGTGGGACTTTTTTAACCTTCGGTTTATTGAATGTAAAGCTCTTGCTTTTTAAAAAATTGCTAATTATATAAAGTAGAAAACGAAATGTTGTAAATTTCAGTTAAATTGGTTATTTTTTATATTACATAGTTCATTTACAATCCATCACGATATAATAAAATAGTCTAATTTTTCATCTTTCATTTTGTCATGAATACAATCTCTTATCAATCAATTGATCTTTCAATACGTATCTAAATCTACATTAAATTATTAAGTATTTTGATTTTTTATAACGATTATATTTATGATATTAAATGCACCATTCATCTTACATCCAATAAAAAACTATGCACTTTGTTCGCTATGCTTCTTTCTTTTAAATAAAAGGAATAATCTATTAAAGATGACAACAAAATCACTACATTCCATTGTTCAAATTGATAAGGCGGATCCTCAGAATATAAATATATTTTCTAATGAGCTATAATATCCTAATATAAAGTCGTCATACACCTACTATGAATTTGTTTATCCAAAACCTTAAAATAAATAAGTACTTTAGTACCTTATACAAACTTCGTTATTTAACGTTTGGTAAGATAACTGGATATTTAGCCTATTCACTTTTTCCGTTTAAATTATATTTATTACAATGAATAAATCCAAAGCCATAAAGATGTTGACTAAAATAGTACGAATAATTTCATTAAAAGACACTAAACATCACTAAAATAGGTACAAATTCAAGTCTTACTATTTTATAGGCATAGTATTTTATTAAGTACCTATTAAATAATTTTCTAAACATAACTTTACAAGTTATCCTCATAAGCCTCAAATATATATATATATACCTAAAATTATTAGATGCCTTGATTTTGCGCGTTTCATTGAAATATTTTGAAATGCAAACCTGAATTACAATTTATTGTAAATTGTAAAGCATTTGAAGCCAGGTAGCTTAAAGCACTTTTCTTTCGAGCATGATTTTGATAACTCTAGACAATGTTTGCTCTATTTATTTTTAATTTTGCTCTAAATTTTGAATTTGAGAATTTAAATGATATAGTATAGAGAAGTTTTCAATGATAATAGAAATTTGGGGCCACATCAGTGAGTCTCTTATTTCAATATGATAGGAGATATTTTCCAGGATCAGATTTGAGCTTCTGAGGTTGTGGGATGATGAATTCTTTCCATTGTTTGAGCCCATCAGTAACCTTTACAGGTTGAGAGACGTTCTATTATATGTTTGGGCAAATCAGCCAGGCGGGTAACGAGTGAAGCCGTCACAAATTAAAAGAAGGAGGACGAAGTATATAACTTGTGCTCTTTATGTGAGCACAAAGAGACTCAAGCTGTGTAACAGAGTCGGAAGACACTCGGATCTCTTTCAATGTCAGAGAAGTAGCTTAATTCTCGAGTTCACGGCTATTGAGTCTCAAAAGCGTTTCCCAGTCCTATTTTCTTCATTGGGATTCCACGGGGGAATTTTTCTACTTGGGAAAAAGGAGGAATATAAAAGACGCTTCCGATTCTACTTACCTTATTTAATGGTCGAGAGTCGAGAGTGTTCAAGTTCCTCTATATTCCTGTATATTAAATTCAATTTTGCCAAGTTAATTTATTTTTTTAATATTTTTAAATCATGAAATTACTAATAATCTTAGTATTATTTATTTTCTTTGCCAAACCCTCGAGTTCTTTTGAAATGGAGAGCATCGGGAGAGCCGTGAGAGGTCAACTTGGAACTTTGTACAATTTACGAAACAAGCTCGAGCAAGGCGAGGAGCTTGTGAAAAAAGAAAAGCCAATTCATCAAAATAGGATTTACGATGAAAGTCCTGCTAAAGCCGGCCGGAAGAAATTGGACATGAAGTCAAAACTCGAGGCTCAAACTCAAGTCAATTCCTTCATGAAGAAATTAACCAAGCAGGACAACGAGAACAAAAATGGTTCAAGTAAGTCCCCATTTGATTTCTCTCTCATCATGAAGATCCTTGGGCAAGGCAGCGCATTGAAGTCTCTCATTGGGCAAGGTGATTCCCTCAAGGCTCTTCTCAATCAAGCCGAGTCTCTTAAGGGTCTTTTGAGCGATGGAGATCCGCTAAAGGCTCTCATGGGGAATCATGATCTCGTGAAATTGTTGATGAGCCAGGGAAATCTCGTCAGCCCGGCCATGTTGAAAACAATGACACCCAAGTTGCTCGGGATGTTGGACAAAGAAGTGTCTGGAGGGATGTTGAAGCCGTTGAAGCACCTCGTCTCCACTGGGAACAAAATGGTTGAGTTTTGGGATAAGCAGAGCAAAAGACGTGAGGGGAACAATCGACCCAAAGTGATTGAAATGCTCCTCTATGGGGTCGAGACGCTGAAGAAGTACCGGGATGGAGAGCCATTGAAAAGTTCAGACCCTGCCGCTAACCTCACTTCCGCTTCGAAAGCTCTCATCCAAGGAATGGCTACGGTGAGGAAGTTGACGAATCGTGTCATCGGCCTCGGTGACGACAGGGATCCATTGGAAAACAGAGGAGGCGGTTACGGTTACGCAGGTGACAGCTACGGGAGTGCTGGAGGTCATTATAGCCAATCTGCCAGTTATGGGTAAGAAGCCCGCCATTTAAATGTCCAATGAATGAATGAATTGAATGAATCTTTACAAGTCATTACACAACAAAATGTTCCAAAACTGTTTATATTTGTTTAGACATTTTACATAATTTCATGAATGAATGAATCTAAATGTGAATTATGAATGAATATTTATACTCATTTTAACGCATAAAATATCCTGTATAAATTTAATTTACAATTATATTTAAAAAAAGCTTTTTTTTAATTTAGTTTTTTAATTTAATTTATTTTATAATATTATTTCTCGAACCATTTGTTTACGCTAAACATTAAATGAATTAAGCTCTTGTTAACCATTTAAGTCAAGTTCTAAATTGATTAATTTACTTGCACGTTTTGAATTCAAGCAAGAGTTGCTAAAGTTTACTTATTCAAGTATCTCATGTATCATAATGGTCTTTGATTGGTAATGCTAACTGGTTCAATTATCTTATGCATCCTGGTCAAGCAGAAATTACTTGGACCCCTATTCCATCCTCGCGGCCCTCGGATCTCTCGTCTTTCTCTTTAACGTTCTTTTCAATCTCTTGAACCAAAATTCATCAGGGCGGTCGTTGGACGTGACTGATATGGATGTTCCGCTCTTCCTTTCCGACATCGGTAGCTTTAAAATCTCGAAAAACAGTAAAAGTAAAAGCTACGTAAGTTCTCGCCCTTTTCACGTGCTCTAAAGTGACTCAACTCGAACATTGGACATTTCATGACTTCATTGACAAGCCTCCTACCATTGTTCCTAAATAAAGTCGCTCAATTAGATGATTAACACACAAATTTAAATCAAAGGTCGGTAAATGTTACAGAATGTGTATGTGCTTAATCTTTGAATAACCTTATGGGGGACAACAAATGAAATAGAAAATATCTAAAGAACATTAAAAAATAGGGCTTAGGGAAATAACCCTTAGCGGTGATTATGAACTTCATATTAATGTCAAAAGTGTATTAATTTAGTAATACTCGCCATAACTTGATTGGCCTAAAATCTAATTTTATTCATCAATCTCACTATGCCTCACAAAATTGACTCGTCATTCATAAAATATTCCTTGGAAGGAGAGCAAGAGCAAGATGCGGCATAGTGGAATCAGGGTCAAGTGAGAATTTGCGAATGAGTTTAGCATTTTAGGGTTGAGAGAAAAGAGACAAGAATCATTTTCAAGTTCAAGAGTATTTGTCCAAGAGGCACATTACTGGGGCACTTGACTCGAGTTCATTCATCTGACCAAATACGTGTTAAGTGTTTTAATTGTAATGGGTAAACTTTAATTCGACTCCAAAATCGTCAAGTTTCTTTGAACATTATCTTAACAGGGGCGGAGCAGATGAGACATTTATGTTATTCGCAGCTTTAGGCATCGGAGCCTTGATATTACAATATTTTGTTCTTTTCTTCACTGAAACCGCAGCTGGAAGGACGGCCGCTTTTGAGTCACAGCTTTATTCAATGACTAGCCCTAAGTTTAAAGACATGTTTGTACTAAATGTGAGTGACTTGCTTGACTTTTTTCATTGTACGTGGCTTGATTTTTCACCATTTATATTTATTACTACTATACAGTCATTCTAAACCAGAGGATAATACACATATCACACATTTTCCACAACAATTTGGAATTCTAGCCACAAGAGAATATTAGGGGCTAAAAAATATTTTTTATCCAAGTGAATTGCGTAGTTTTTGCTGTACATGACGACTCTAATTCTTACAACGTTACAACACATTAATTAAATAGGTTTAACTTGTTTAACATAAATAACTGATACACTTTTTTTTACCTCTAAATGATTTTTGTTTTACTTGATGAATGAGAGTTTAGAATGGGCTTTAACAATTTATTATTGCATAATCAGGAACATGTCCAGAAATCGCGACCTAAGAGAACTGTGGATGCCGAATTTGAAAACGAATGGATGGTTGAACAAAAGATGAATTGCGCTAAAGCGATTATATGCAGAATGTCTATCAAGAAAAAGATCAACAAGCCGAGTTTGGATGCACAGTTGAAATTGTAAGATTCTGTGACTACATTTATTGTATTTTTATAAATTCAACTGTTATTAAATATTTATATCTATTGATAATATTTGTAATGTTCTAAGGAAAAAATATTTGTTTTTCATATAGATTCGGACTTCAAATGTTGGACGAAGGTTTTATTAACGAAAATATGAAATCGTATAAAGAAAAAATGAAAAATGGAGATAAGCTGATTTGTAAATCAATTGGCAAAGAATGTAAATTATTATAGTTTTTATATGACTCTGAAATAGTTTCACTCCATTGATTTAATGATCTTGATAGGTTGATAGAGAATCTTAAGTTGTTGTATATTTAAATTATAACCTATTTAAATTTCATCGAAAAAATTAAATCTGATAATTATAATAACTTAGAGTAAAAATAGTTAGCAAATGTAGTTTTATAATTGCATTTAGTTAATTAGTTCAAAATTTTCCTAACCATAGTAAATTTTAATTTTATTTGTCAATACTTTGTCTTATATTCCTAGCCATATTTAATATTTACTAGAATTAAGGAATTATTTTATTCTTAGTATTTATAATTTTGGTGGGTATAGGGTATATACAGGGTGGTGCAAATTAAATGTCACAAATCCCATAAGAAATACATGGGAAAGTGTGACGCTTTATTTGCACCTCCGTGTATATTATAATATTTGTTTTTACTTAAGATATTCGCACAATCAATTCACACTATCTAATAATGAAGGGACATGATATACATACCGTTAATATCTATGATAATTAAATGAGTCTGAAAGAGTTAATGAAAATCAATTTTTAACATTGAATGTATATAATCTTTCCTATAATTTGCACGTTAAAGATAGGACTTCATGTATTTAATATATAACAATTTTAGACGCATTTTCTTACAAAAGGTTCTTAATGTATTGCCAATTTACTTTCAGGACTTTTAGATAAAAATATTATTGTATCTTCTGAGGGCATGCTAAGCGAAAAATCAGTGTTGTGAATCAATTTACTATATAATAGATAAATTGTCGCAATAGTTTGTAGTAAACACTTGAATCATTTTAAAGTGAAGGCAAGAATGCTTAAATCCTTAAGGCAATTGAGTTTTTCACGTGCAAGGGTGCAAGTGTTACTTTGTTTATCTCACGCAACAGGAAATTTTCTTGAGTCAAGTTTCCTCATTGCCAGCCCTTATGATCATTTTAACTTCAAGTATACTTGAAATAAATTCATTAAAATTTTTAATAAATAATAATAATGAACGATCCGCTACATAATTCATTTTAGACTATATAAAACAAGTATTTGCCTTTATAGCAATGTTTTATACCTTGAAGCGGCTGAAAAACTTTACGGGAAAATGTAATAAAAATATTTGTTATAAAACTTAATTGTGCTTATGAAAGTCAATTAAATAAAAACCTCACCTTTACTCCATAAAATTGAAACTTTTAGCTTGCTTTTAGGATGATAAAATAAGACCATTTTCATTCATTATTACTTGAGCATCATTAATTTTTTTATTGAATTCTTTCAATTATAATATTGGGTCAATTACTATAAAAAATTCACAAATATTTATAAATAGAAGAGTGAAAGAAAATTAGAGTAAAAGTTTCGTTGTGCCTACTGGCCGAGAGATAAATATGATTCTCGTGCATCTAAAGCTTTTATACTTTAATAAGATACCGTACTTAAATGCCTTATTCGAACTTGTTATTTTTTTCGTTTAACACAAAAGTTTATACCTGACCAAAAATTACTTGTAATGCACACACATAAGTGCATGCAATTTATTCAGTCATTCTATTAGTTTAATTATATTCATTTTTAATCATATATACACTGCGTGTACTACATTTTACTCACACAACTCACTCAAGATCGAACGATGTTGGAGTAGGAGATGCAGACACTAACAAACGCGCCCCAAATCTAATAAGGATAAGGACGGAGTAATCGAAGTTAAGGTGCTTTTAATAAAAATGATAAGTCATAGTCTTTGAATGCGAAAAGCCAATACCAAAGGAGTGAAAAATGAGTGTGAAGAACACATAATAGGCACATGTTTATCTATAGAAGCGATCTCCTGCTGAACGTCCAATTCAAAATAAAATTCGGCTTCTATGCTGTTCAATGGGACATGTTTTCGAATTATAAAAGCCCTTATTGGGAGAATAACAAGAGGCAAATAAAATTCTAGGCTCTCGTGATATGAGTATTGGTCTTGGACCTTATTTCTTCATTGTCAGCTCATATTCTCGTGAATTCATATTATAAGTTAGTACTAGATCTATAATAGTCCGAGGAGTTCACACAGGTACTCTGAGATTCAACCATAGACCTGACTGACTGAGTTTCATTATCATCATTCACCAATTCTCTCCACTAACCTCAACTCGCTCAAGTATGCATTTATGTAAAGAAATTGAGGTGATGTGTGTATATATATAAGTAAAAGACTTCCTTCAGTGAGAGTATTCTCGATTTACTCCCTGATCTTCACGCCTTCACGCTCAGTCCAAATCACTTACACGTACGCTTTCAACAACATCTAAAAACTTCAATGAAGTTTCACAGTCCAAAATATCATTTATTGGAAAATGATGCTTTTGGGAGTATCTCTTGTTAAGAGTTTTGTTTATTTGTTTGTTTTCTTTCTTGTTAAAAAAGTCCGCGAGACTGATGGAGTCGGGTTTAGCCTTAAGCAATTCATTGATGGACAATGGTGTTATTTGAATCCGTCGTGTGGGCCGGTGAGTTAAATTTTTAAAACAGTTGAAATTTCAAATAATATCTGAAATAATTTTTTAATCAAGTTCAGATAAACTTAAAAGGGTTTATATATTTTAATTTATTGTTAGTCAACATGGCCAGCAACATGTCAAAATGGATTGAGACAATCCCCAATCGACTTGCGTCTTTATGAATCTCAAATAACCCTTAGTCCAATATTCCTCAATTATTACCAGTATGAAGACAAAGCGCAATTCACTACATTTTTAATACAAAATAATGGCCACACAGTTGATGTTCAGTATGAAACCCAGTCTCAAGCTCCAGTTCTTCTTGGGCCATACTTTGATAGTTCCTACGTCTTTGCCCAACTTCACTTCCATTGGGGCTCAAATAACAATCAAGGATCCGAACATCGGATTTACGGCCGATCTTACCCGGCCGAACTCCACATGGTTCACTATTCTTCAAGATACACAAGTTTGGCTCAGGCAGTGGCCTCAACTGGGGATCCTTCAGCCATTGCTGTCCTCGCCATTTTCCTCCAACCGTCATTTTTTGACAATCAGGCATTAGCTCCAATAATTGATTCAATTGCGCTCGTGAATCCATTTCTACCTACAATCCCAGAAGTTCCTTCAGAGCGACTGTTTAATCCAGTGAAACTCCTTCCCTGGAAATCAAACTTCTACAGATACATGGGAAGTCTCACGACTCCTAATTGTGACGAGAAAGTTGTCTGGACTGTGTTCGAACAACCAATTAAGATTTCCAAAAGGCAATTGGAAGTCTTGCGGAATATACGGAACCAAGCAGGAGAAACTCTCGTGGACAATTTTCGCAACCCTCAGCCGTTGAATGGACGGACTGTGACTTATTACCAAGTCACATATCATTTGTTTGACGTGATTGTTGGACTTTGTCGTCAATTCATTAGCCTCATTAAGCGAAGAACGTTAATTAGCTTCATGTCGTTGGCTGATAGATTTCAAAAATATATGGGATATAGATTCAATT
Organism: Neelides sp. FZ-2019; assembly: GCA_009869795.1. NCBI lineage: Eukaryota > Metazoa > Arthropoda > Collembola > Neelipleona > Neelidae > Neelides > Neelides sp. FZ-2019. The sequence continues at coordinate 135,090 of VJMY01000017.1, read as the reverse complement.
TCAATAGAATGGGCCTTATATCTTTCAATAAACGAAGGAGCGCTTAATTTACCATAAAGTTACTACTACTGAGGATGATTCTTTGGATTTGTAACACTTTATTATAGCACTTTCCTTTTATGGATTTGTCGGGTATTCTCAATTTGACGGCCTCCGCGTTTATGAATAAGAAGTCCTCTTCCCCAAGCTTCATAGACTTCTGACTGTGTTGATGTCGACATTGGACCATATTTTTTCCAATTCTAAAAAGATATTATCCAGCGAGGAAGCTTTTGTCACGCAAAATTTCTGCTTCATAAATCCGAAGCCTAAGAAGTCCATCGGAGCTGCATCCGGTGACTTTCTTTTCCTCTTCCATAGGAATTATGCTAATTCCTAATCGTCTCTTCACATCTTGAGCATAAATTAGTGATGTCCAAAACGATGTGTGGGATGAAACATGGTGGAGAACGACCTTTCTTGTGTCTCTCCCATACAACTTAACAATTTCTTTTTCTATCGGCTGGAGAATGTGATCAATGTACCAGGTTGCATTAACCTTCACTTTTGGAGGTGTTCTGATTAAAGGAAGAACTCCCCTCCCTGTCATTCCAGTGATCACCATAAACTTCTTGAATTGTCGTCTCTCACTGTCCAATCATCAGGAATTTTCTCTCCTTTTGGAGTATAACAAATCTTCCTTCTTCCATTTTTGCAATCACCGATACAGAACATGGCTTCATCCAGTGTCACCGTAAATTCTCCCTTTTCTCCACGAACATACTTCTCACAAAATCGTTTGCACGTATTCATCCTGAAAATTGTCATTTTTAAGACTCGGAGCACTCGGACTTTCACCAGACTTTTACTTTGATTATAAAATCACCTGAATTTGATGTGTCCTTAAGAACATGGGTTCTGCATTTTCCTCTTACGACCTTCTTTAATTTCTTCTTAATTATTAGATTGATGGTGGGTTGGGAGATCCGAAGTCTGTTTGCCATTTCTCTTTGCCTTGGAGGATTCTCCAATGACGTAAAAAGTTTGATTTTCCTTACTTGAGCCCTGCTCACTTTTCTCGGAGTTTGCGGTATTGGCGGGGTAGGTAATCCTTGGTTTTTCCCCTGTTGTGTTTTATTCGACATATTGTAGCTGTCGAAATCTTTTCACCGAAATTCTCAACTTTTTTTTCACAATTTCTTTATAAGAATATTCTGCTTCAATGTAAGCTATCACCATCCCCTCTAATTTATGATTAATTTTCTTACCCATTTTGATTAGGCATGAAAAATACATTAATGAATATGTGATTATTAATGTTCTACTCTAAAAATAACTTAGCGGTCAAACTCATATTAGCGGTTTAATTAAGATTAAGAGGGCGTTAAATCCAAAGAATCATCCTCAGTAAATATATTTTTAGTTTATTCCACCTATTTCCCTATTTATTTAGTATTTTTTATATTTATTATGTTTGTTTTAACTGTTGATTGTGCCATTAATAATTTATATGTTTCAAAGTGTTTCCTAACTTGTATGAATAATATTGGTGGAAGTGCATTGCATTTGCATTTTTCTATTTGCACATTATGTAACTGAAACTTATTGAAATGTGAGCAATTGGCGTCGATACCTCCAAATAATTTATTCAACAAGCTTTTATCAAACAAAACAGCTCTTTTTATATTTTTATATTACATCATTTTTATTTTCAATTAGATACCTCAATTAGATTCACTTTACAGGTATGCATCAATAAATTTCTTTATGTTTTTACACATATCCAAACATTCTTACTTTTTTCCCCCACTTTAAACAATGATAATTCATCATTCCATAATTCCTGGCCTGCCAGTTTAAAATAAATAAGTTACACACGACTCGCACTAATACCAATTATGCCTAACATCATTGTTATATTCATTAAATTTTCTTTTAAACATTTTACTTATTAATAAATAATAACACTTTATATGTATCAAGAACCTGATAAATAATCTATATTAAGGTATTTCACATTCAATCAAACATTAATTATGGCTAACTATTCAAAATTGATATCATATAAGACTCTTAATTGCATGTTCTTTCCTAATATGAATATTTTTTTCTAATACATGAACATGGAAGAATTATTTAATAAAGAATTCAATAAACAAACAATTAACATTACTATTTACATAATTAATTAACTAATACAATTGACATGCTTAATTAATACCAGCTATAACATACATTTGATGTATCTTGATTGACATGATTGATATTCATCTTTTCATTTATTTCATATATGAGATGCTCATACTTACAAGGAGACGCATGTAATATGTAAAAATTTATTTACATTTAAATCCATACTCCATACATCATGATTATATACTAATACATAGGTATATCTATATAAATATTATCATAAAATCGAGTTTCAAGTGATTTCTTATACCCTTAATCCATTTTAGATAAAATCTTTGTAAAATTTTGTGTAATTCCATTCCATTTTGTTGATTTTTCTGGGATATTGATATTTCAAATAGAAGTTAACAAAGATTCAAGTAAATTTTTGTATAAGAAAATTAAAATTTCTCAATAAATTTGTAAAAAATATTTTAACTGTAGATTTGATTCGATTAGGTACCTTAATTTCTACACGCGTTTGCAAATTAATATATTTTAAATTAACGAATTTTTCCTAGTTAGGCTTTGTATATAAATTTCAATAAGTCAACAAGTTTAGAGATATGTGTAAATATACTACTACATACAATTAAAAAGGTTATTTATAATTATATATTGTAATGTAATGAACATTATTTTTCTCACCGTTTACAAATACTGATAATTTGAATGAACATTTAACATATATTAATAAATATTTTACATCAATTGGTTAATTTTCACAATTAGGCAGTACAAGCTGTTTCTTAAAATGCTAAAAATCTATATGACCTTTCAAATGAAAATTAATCTTTAAATATAATTATTTTTTATAATTAAGAATCTAATTATTGTATTAAAATTTCTAATTGTAATAAATAAACAATTATAAAGTAGGTACTATTATTATAAATATTTGATAAATTAACTGCAAAAATGATAAATAATGATAAAGATGTAATAAAATATTACTTTATTATATTTGATTATCAATCATTAAGCTGAATTAAAAGAACAATTTCCAATTGTCAGACTTGTTAAGCTTTAATATTATAATTAAATTAAAGATAAAAAGAAACATTTTGAACTTTGAGAGTATTAATATATCTTTAGAGGAGAACAATTTCAATTAGAACATTACTTGGTTTACTTAGGTATTTTTAAAATGTGGAGAAGGTTTTTAAAGATTTTGAGTAATTACCCAACCATATTCAGTTAATATATTTGAAATTTTGTTTATAAAATCATAAAAACGTAATTAAAAACAAAACTAGAGAAATATAAATAAAAATATACGCAAGTGCATTATATCAATTTTACAGATTTTAAAACCTTGAGTTATTAAAAAATGCGAATACTTAAGCATGTTAAACTTCTCTTGATCATTGGATATAACGTATAATTAGGCAGCGTTACTAAAAACTAAAATAGAAAAACTATCGCTAATAAATAATTTATTATGGAATTGAATTTCTTTGGTTTAAAATCGGGACTTCAAATTATGTAAATATTATAAAATCAAATTAGCATACTAAATAGAATACCTAATGCATGATTGCTCAAGAACAAAAATAAGAAGGATCCATTTATAAAACAATTAGGTAATCACTAATTACACATACATGATATCAACTTATATACAATGTGTATAAAATAAATAAAAATCTTAAAAAATTGAATTCAGCAATCAGGCTGTCCTGAATTCTTTGGCGACCTTCTCATGAAGGCAATTCCTTTCGTTCTCTTCTGAACGAAAGATGAGAATCTGGGTAACCTAAAGCGACGGCCAGGAGACCTGCTCTTCTGGCTATGACCCTGGTCGTCCGATTTGGATAAAATGCTGTCAAGACTCCCACTGCATGTCTTCCACCCTTTGGCCTCATCCTCAGACGGAGGTCCGCCACTGCCCAAAGCCGGCGAAGGCCCCGCTGAGCCACTCACGCTCCCGCTCTTCAACTTCCCACTTTGACACTCGGAGTCGCTGACGGAGGTTCGATTCCCTTTCCCTTTGTGCTTTCTCCCGGATCTCCGAAAGTAGGAGAAATGGGAAGAGCCAACAGGCGGCGATCCTGCCTCGCTCCCACCGCTCGTCGAGTCTGCACTCAGGGAGAGCCGCTCGGTGAACAATTTGAGTCGAGTGAAAAATGACTCCTTGGTTTTTCCTTTGCTGCTACTCGTCCCTTCGCTCTGTTGAGACGTTGAGGGTTGAGCCTCATCAGTGGCAAAAGAGTCCGAACTTGGCGGCGGAAGAACCTCAACTTTCGGAGTTAAAACGTAGGAAGAGGAAGCCACAGAAGTCATTTCCCCTTCTCTCATATTCATATTATGCCCCGATTGGCCCGAACTCTCCGATTTGTTGTTCTCCCGACTTCCTTTTCTACTAGATGAGAAGTCAAAGGAGGATTCCGTGGCAATTTTAAACTTGAGTGCTCGCTCGCTCACCGCCACTTCAGTAATGGCGTCTTCGTCCTCGTCGTCATCTTCACTGTCTTCTGAATAAGACGAGAGAGAGCCGCTTTCCCCTCCAGAGCCCATTAAAGGAATGTCCAAGCCAGACTCAGACTTCCCGCCTTGCTGCCCCGACTGCACGCTGCCGAAGGACGAAGACAAGGGAAGATGTGTGGCTTGATGAGAGGCTCGTCGACTATGAAATCCCGTGGTGTTCTTCAAACTCAAGGGGATCTCTGTGGAGATGGAGAGGGAGTTGGCCCGGAACTGCCGGCTTCTCAACTTGAGTGACCTCACCGCCGACATTGGTTCGGATTTGCTATCACTTAACAATATTTGATTCCCGGTTTGGGCTGGAGCGGCGGCAACGAGGGCGGCAGGCTGAAGCCCCACGTCAGTGCTCTTTCTGTGACGATTGCTGGTGAGGGGATTGAGAGCCTCGTTCAGTTGTCGGTAGTACTCCAGGGCAAATCTCACAGGATGGATTATCAAAGGCTGTCAAATGGGAAATTGATTAATTAAACTTCAACTCGTGTCTCTTTCATCTTCATTCAAACAAGGCTCCTTTCATGATTAAACCTCTTCTAGTTACTTCTACGGATATGGACCATTTTAAGAGAAAATGAATAAAGGAAAGGCCCCGAGCTCTCTTTCTAATAATTACAAACTCAAACCCACATGTTCTGAGCAATATCTGTATTGTTTTAACCTGTTTATACTAATTGAGAAACGCTTGTAAATATCAATCGTATTAAATTCATTGCTAACAACTGCGCGTCATGTTTGTAAATATTTATAGGTATTCAGACTGAACTTAATTTACAGAGCAATAAAAGAATCATTGAACTAAACTAAAAAATAAAGAATAATGTTTATTTTTAAATAATTAATATATAAGGAGAAATTCTTTTAAAATTGATTAATTATTTAAAAGGAAATTTGTTTTTGAAAAAATAATAATAGCTAATTCATAAAATATCTTTGTAAATGAAAGTTTAAAATGAACAAATAGTTAAGACAAGTAATTACGTATTAATGAAACTTGAACTTACTTCTAATTCTTTATACAATGAAGTCAGGGCTTCAAAGAGAGGCAGAAGAACTAATCCTATAAATGAGCACTGGGATGAAGGCTTCGTTATTTTCTCTCTATCCATGAAGGGAGTAACTGGAAGGCCCTCGAGCTTTTCAGTGTCACTCTGTTGAAAGAATTCCTGCAAAAACACACATTGTTTTCATTAAGTTTAAATTCTAAAAAAAGTAATATATGAAAAATAATCAAATATTTTAAATAATGAATTTTTAATATTAAGTTTTAATATTTAAATATCTACAAAGGCTGGTGAAGACGAGTGTAAATGTAAGTATAATATAATGTGTGTTATTGATAAAAATGTTAGTTTTTATTATTGTGTGAACATTGGCCTAAACTGAAGAAATGAAGGAGATTAAAATTGATATTCTTACGGCAAGAAGACAATCAAGCCAAGGCTCTGCAACTTCCATAGGCCTCGCCTCGTTGGAAATGTCTGCCACTTTTATGAGGACCATGGAGAGCTGTGAAGATTCAAGGAAAGATCATCATTACATGAAGATCTCACATATAAGATCAAGGAGGATTTGGCTCAATCCTCCTTTTACGCTCCGTAAGTGGAGAGTTAATATGAGAGGCGTCATTTTACCAAGTTGGTGTGAGCTCGATTGCTCGGGTTGAAATATGGAACGATTTCCCGGAATTGGTTGACAATCTCATTATGGCGGGCCATGTCCGTGGCGAGGATACATCTGATAATTCCTTCTCTCACTCTCTTGTATACATCCACCGGGAAGTTTCGGAAGATGTTCGTCTCAGGGTTCTCGAGGATCCGGAATGCAATGGAACAATGATGATTCTCCAATGGAGAGATGTCATTATAGCGTAAGGCCAACTCAGTCTGGGCGTTAATCTAAATTCGGAGGAGAAAACGACTCTTAATTAATTACTCCTTCCTTCTCTCTTCTTTTAAATTCTTAAATAAGGAAGTCGAGGACTGTTTGACTCTCGAGAGACTTAATGTATTTACAGGCTAAACTCATTTGAAAGATCAATTCAATGTTTGCGGCGAAGGAAGATGATGAGAGCCCAAATTGGAATTTCCTTTTTAGCCTCTCAATTTCAGAGTATTTGTGACGGAAATGTAAATTAATAAACAAGTCTTCTAGAATTTCATCTTCCTCTCACACTCGCCGTTTTGTTCTCACTTCCCGAGCCGACGGAAATGTCATTACGGACAATAAAGCGGAAGACGAGAAGTCAATTTATTTCATATCTAAAATACATTAAGAGAAAGACCGCATGCGAGAGAACCCATGCTGTGTTCTTAATCTATTCCATAGCAGCCTCTGACACTTTGCCCCTAAAATCACCACATCGAATTTCATCTATCGCACTCACAAACTCGCACAACTAAATCCTCTAAATGTAATTTCTGTCCAACTTTGGGCATTTTGGGTTTTTCGGTTCAGTTTAATTCAGTTTTCGGTTCGGTTCAAGTTCTAGAGGTTTTCTTAAATGGTTTTTATGCAATTTTGAATTTTCTATTAATTTTAGACATTGCGGTTCTCCCGAACATTAGGTAATGTTCAATATTTTTTATGTAAAAGTAAAAAGCGAAAAATTTGTGTAATAATATTATTAAGCATTTTGCCATTTTTCCTCCCACGCGGATTACTTAAGTGCTTCGAAGATTTCCAACCATCGACGCTATGTTGTTTGTCATAACATTCGTCGAGCGTCTTCTTTCATCTTATTAAAAACGCTTTAGGGCTTGAAGGGGACTTGAAAAGTTAAGCTGAAGTCCTCTAGGGCTTTCGAGACGCGAATTTCTCTGATTACAAAACTAATTGTTCTGACATTTCGCCGATGGGCAAATGCTTCCATTCTCTCCTTTCCATCATTCTTTCCAAGAGCCTGAGGATTTTCCACTTTGCAAAATTAAGTCTTTTCTTAAGTTCTCTCAGTTTTGAGACATATGTCTACCCGAGGAGTTAATACATAATGTATTTATTATTACACACGACAACTTTGATTCTTTCTGGAGATGAAGGAATCATTTCCTCTGATTCTCATTCCATCTAATATTTAAATCCTCATTTCAGCATCATTGTTTTTAGCTAATCAGACCATTAATAAATTAAGAGAAGAATGAAAGACTTACTTGATATATGTTATTATACCCCGGGTGGTCCTGAAATAGAACAAAGAAAATACACGTCACATTTACTTTAGACTCAGATTCTAATAGGATTCAAGTTCGAATTTGTTTTATTCGTCATCTCTAGTAATTATTTATTAATACTATTTAAAATTTTGTATTTTTTGATATGTATGGCTAAATTTATGGACTACGAACATGGTTAAAATTAATTCAAAAGTCATTTATGCTCACCAAGTCATGGCAAATGCAGGATGTGAGTAATATCAACGTTTCCAGATCTCCAACTTTCTCCGATAAGTTTACATAGCTCACCAAACCGTACATCTATTAATGAATGAATTCGTAGCCTTTTAGATATATGAATTTAAAAAAATATATAACAGTAGACAGAACACTATACTATTTACAAAGTCAAGATTTGTTGTCATTATGTAAAACATTTTAATAATATTTATTAAAAACCGTGTTTTTTTCATATTTTAAAATATGAATATTTGACGTGAAAAGGAAGAAGAAAGATGAAAGAGATTAAATATTCTTTACCATTTGAGTGACACAAAAACAGTGGCGAAAGTTGTGAAAAGGAACATCGTTATAATTGTGGTATACGCTGACGAGGAAGTTTCTTAGAATGCTTATTTCGATATCAAATTTTCTTGGAAGCTCTAGATCAAGGTACATTTGTTGCAGAAGCACCAACATTTCTTCGTCTTCCCACTGCCAGTTATCGAATGTCGGCTCACGCAGTAATTGGCACGTTTCTTTTGTAAGAACAACATCACTGAAAAAGAAAAGATTTTCTTCGATTCAATGAAAGTTTTTTTTGTATTTTTTGTAAAAGTCAGAATTTTTCGTTATTTTCTTTGGATGAAAGCATGTGTCACATTTTAGTCATAATAACGTCATAATAATCATATGCTCCATGATTATTTTTCAACAGAAAATTTATATAATTAAGTCGGAATAGAAAGTGAATTCTGAATAAAGTCAATAGTATACCTTGATTTAATAAATTTGTCACATATGAGCTGCTTCTCTGCCCTACTCTTTTTGTGATATCCAACTCCACGTGTCTCGTGATTCAACATCATTTCGGATTTCCTTGTCGGAGTGTCCTTTGGCCTCGGAATTGGATGAGGATGGAGAGCTTTGTAGAACCCTTCAAAGTTTATAAGTTAAAATCTCATTAGTTGTCCAACTCAATTTGTGTGGCTCAAGAATTACTTTAAAAAACCTTCGATTTTCATCTTGAACAAAATACATGGGAAAATGTATTTAGTACATCATGTAGTATTAGAACTCATATACCTAAGCACATTTATTAGGCAATGCATGATGTATGAAGTTTGAAAATACTTTTAAAGGTACTACGAGCATATTGCAAACGTCTATTAAGTCTTGTAAAAAAAACTTTTTTAGGATACAAGGTACAATGATTATATGGACAATGCTCTTAAATCGCTATTGCTTTTGTGCTATCAAAGTTTTAAAAAAGTACGAGAAAGTTTACCATTCACTCGATAAAGAGTTTTTAAAGTCAACATTTAAATTATGCTCACAATAGATTGTTACATAAACAGCACAAGTTCAAAAGTTTGAAACTTTTCCTTTTTCAAAATTTCCCTACAAATCTCCCAGTCAAACTTTCTCTGATGTTCGTACTAAAGACGTAGTTAAAATAAATAAACTTTTAAAATCAAATTCAAATTGATATTTGATATTTGATATACCTTCATTAATTGGCATTAATTTAAGGAAAAGTTGTACCTACTTAAATTACGTGATATCCGTTATTCCAACCAAGCAAGGGAATATGAAATGAAAAGGAAGATCTAAACAATGAAAGAACAAAAAGTGTTCTTACCTAGCCAGCTAAGATGCTCATAACTTTCCAATTTATTCTTTAGCTGATTGACTTCCTCCTTCAGTTCTTGAACACTTTCACAAGGAGACCCACGACTTTTGAGAATCGTCTCAAGGGAAGAAACTCTGAAAAAAGGAATTCAAAGAAGTGAAGAAAACACATCCAATAATCTCATTTCACATCAGCATACAAAAAGAACCCTCCTGGATTTGTTTCTCTCATCCTCTTCAATGGAGGATGAAAAGTTGAAAATTGAATATTCGACCTTTTATGTATAATTTTCACCTTTGAGAACTTTCCATCCTTATGCGAACACACTTTTTCTTATAAATATTTCAACTTACTATTATGCAACGAAAAAAACTTTTTCAAACATCTCCCATTGTACTAAAAACTAAACAAGCTTTTATTTTTAAGAAAAACTATGAAATAGACTTGTACAATATAATAGTTAACAACAGTAAGAGCATGGAAAGATCCTTAAAGGTGGAAAAAAAATCCGCGACGAGTCAAGTGATTTCAAGAAGCTGACTAATGTTGAGAGCCCATCTATCTCATATATTTTATATAGAGTTCGATGGGACAAAAGACACACCGCGGAAGATGTATGTACAAGAGAAAATTAGATTCAGGAGGATGAAGGAAGAGGAGAAGGAAATTCGGAGAGACGAAGATAGATTTGTCTCCTTTCTTTGACTTATTCAATTATGAGGAAGAGAGGTTTGGAAAATGAGATCAATAAGGTTTCTTATGCATAAATTTAATAGTCACTTTGAATCTAATTTTCATTTTCCTGCTTGAAGGAGAATTTCACATCCGCCAACTCATCTTCTCCCTTTTTTTCCTTCAGCGCAGCGGTAAAAATTCAAAATGAGCCAAGACATGTCGAGCGCGGAAAACTTATCATTTGAGTAAGTGCCGAGAAGATGTTCTCTATACTTCAATAAGCAAACTCCCTTTGCCATTGTACCAACATGGAAGGAGGATTTAGTGGAAGAGAAGAAAGAATTTCAATTTCTTCTCGAACCTTCTCAAAACTCCCATTTGAATCTCCAGATTTTGAAGAGGAGTCAAGTGACGTCTGGGAGGAACTCATCAAGGGGAAAGCCAGGCAAAACCCGACGATATGATGATGACAATGTACATAGTACTCCAACACCTTATACGAGAATTCTCCTAAGGAAAAGTGTATCTTCCTAATAATGTTTTTGCTCTCTTATTAAAAAGTCTTTTAAGCTCCTTCATCTCTTGGGTCGTCTCGAACGAGGTGTGGTGGGTTTCCTGTGCGGTGGTGAGTGTTTGGGGAAAGATAGGAAAGATGTATAGAAAGGATTGGGAGGAGATTCCGTCGACGCAACTTGTCGTCTCCTCCAATCGTCTCTGATGGAAGCTCCATTCCGCCTGTTAGACCACTGAGCTTCCTCGGGTGAGCTTCCTGACGAGCTTTCCAAACTAAATGCCCTCATTCATTTCCGGCCAATCAATATAGATTAGCTGTCTTCCCTTCTCCCAGGTATGAATGTTTTGAGGGACATGTAATGTGTAGGTGAGGATGAGTGAGGACTATATGGATGACGACAGATTCCCAGTCAATTACTCTCATTTAATACTTGCCTAGAAAGAACGACATTCGCATATTAAGGAATAGCCGAGTCGGTTTCATATAGGATCCCCATTATATTTTATAAAGTCGAGAATGGGTGCTTGAGGTATATAAGTGTAGAAAAGTATATTATGCTCATCGATTCCTCTCATGATTATAAGGATGTCTCCGACGTCTTTTCATTACCTTCTCATCAATTCTAGCCTGTCAACCCTCAGTCCTTATTTCGGTTTCGGTCTGGTGTTTGCTCCTGAATAAATTATGAGGCACTCACTAACCTCAACACACCCTCAATTCACTTACTATTTAAAGTATCGCCTACTTCAAAAGATTAACTTCCAGCCAACCTGCGTTATTCTTCCTTATCTCAACTCCTCAAATTGCCCATTTATTTCATTCAATGTCAAATAGAAATATGAAGATTCAATTTTCATATTTTTTTCATTGTAAAGTCATTAAAAGTTGAAATAAGGGATATTTGTTACAGGTTTTATTCGAGTAAATAGGTAGTTATCTACCTATTTGAAAAAACATTCTAAAAGATAATTCGTTTTTATGTTTTGTGCGTTCGAAATCTTATTATGTTTTTCTAATTTCATCAAAATATAAGTATCTTGATATATCAATAATCCCAAGAATTAGATTTTTTCAATAAAATATTAGGTATACTTTGTATGTTTGTATCTGTTCTTACCTCAACTCAACGATGCTTCACTTTATTATGCTGTAAGGAAAAACTTTATGTATGATTCTAGTGGACATACTTAAAAGGCTTATATAAATTTGAATATTTGTATTATAATATATTATGGATAATATATCGAGAATGAATGCCTCAATTAAGGACTTTTTATTATATTAGATAGTTGATTATTTAGAATATTGATTTTTGATGTCTTTTTATGTGTATACCTAATATTAACGAGCTGCCGTAAAGAATGAAAGCGGAAAAAATCCTGAAAAGGCTTGATGATGAAATTGGATGGAAGAGGAAAAGAATGAAGATTTGATACTTCGACCGTTCCTTATTTGGAGCATACAAGGACTATTGAATAAGTCCGTTTTTGTTGGAAAAAGGGAAAAATGGGATTTTTCTCCTTTACTTCCTTATATCTCCCCATGACTTGTGAAATTGAGGATGGAAGAAAGTGGACACTCAACTATTTTGTTGGATTCATGCGGTTCGAAAGTTTTTGGACGAGAAAGTTTGGAAATGTTCACACAGCTGGACAGCTGAAGGTGGAGTAATTATTATACACTCCTTAAACTTTGGCTTTTATTTCAAAATGCTTTTAGAGACTCAGCGGTAATACGAAACTCAATCTTGATTGAACTTGGAGGATTGCAATAAACGTAATGGACTCTAATATCTTTAACGTGTTTATTTAAAAACAACAGAGCTTTTGTTTCATATTATTTCCTTATTAATAATGAAACTAATAAGAAACTTTATACAACTCACAAATGTTCAAGTATAAAAAAGAATTTAACTCTCAAAATGATATTAGATATTGTGAATTAATGTGATATATTTTGTAGATGAAGAATCTTCTATTTGATTTTTATATTCATTATTAATACACATTTACATAACGTAATACTACAAAGAAATATGAGAAATTATGAAAATACCTTTTATCTAGAGAGTGAAAATCGATGCCGACTTCTTCCATCAGTAAGCCTGAAAAGAAAACGTAAACAAAATGTCAATTTATTTTAAGTTTTTCTATATTATTGTAGATTAAACTATTAATTTAATATGTATGTGTGCAAAAAATGACAATGCGATGTATTATGAAAATTTATCATATGTTGAAGTGTTAAATATATTAATTTATTAAGAGAGTTAGTGAATATTTACAGTTGAACTTTAAATTAAGTGGAAAGGTTTCAAAAAATTGCCAACTTCTACTTATCCAAATTCAGATAAGCCTGTATTTGAGATGAGAATTTTCAATAGATTGTCGTAATACTAAAATCTATAATGTTCTTTTATGTGAAAGTCGACACTTAATAAACATCAACTAAAGTGAGATTGCACGAGTCAAAAGATTTCATAAGTACATTCAAAAATAAACTTTTATATTTACAAGAAAAAAGGTGAACATACTCAGATTGAATGGAGATAAAAGTTATTCATCTAAATCCTTCATTTGAATGTAAGAAATAATAATAAAAATGCCTCACTAAATTTGTTCGAATGACTGAATTTGTTCGAAATCTTTTAACTAACAACTTCCAATCATACTAACAGTATCCATTTGCATTTGATTTGCTTTACATGACATGGATTTATTTTTAATGTAATAAATATGAATTTTTCTATCCTACTATGTTTTTGTATGGTGGAAGAGATAAGTTACATGTTAGGATTACAAAATTATTTAGAAATCTCACGAGAACAAGTTGAAATAAGTGGTATAAAAGAGTATTAGAAATGTAAGTCGAAGAATCTTGAATATAATGCAATATTATTTGCTAAATCCGCATTATAAATAATGAAGAAAAACAAAGTGAAGGATTGGGAAGGATTTTGAATATAAAAATTTCCTCCTCGTGTCGTTAGCTATTGCACTTTTAACCTTTTTAGTTTTCAAAGCACTTCAAAGCCCCCTTCTTCCTCACTTATTGAACATCCATGTCGTCCTATTTTCAATTTTAGGAAGACCAGTAACTTCATTTCGCATTTTCGGGTTCATAAAATAAAAAGCTTTTCACGAACTTTACATTACAATTTCCCATAAAAGAGAAAAGGCTCTTCAAGAAGGGGAGTTTTCCTACAAGGAAAACTTTTCAAGGAACAGAAGAGAAAAGGACGAAAAGAAAAGAACATGTACGCGTATAGTTACTCACGATTATAATGCATCTACTTTTATACTTTATAAGACCATTCTTGAACTTCCATACCTACTTTTACACTTTTATAGACTTCGCTACCTAGTTGTATTCAGTAAACCTGGAGTTTTTGTGTATAAACTCTATTAAGCTATAAATGTACATCTTACTAAATACAACTAAACTTCCTTTATTCAACATTCAAATTAAAAAGTATTGAAAGCATATCTAATAAGCTATTCCACCTTTTCACAATTTGAAATCTTATTCGAGTCAAAAAATTCTGACGTAGGAAATAATCATCTTTAAGTTCATTTTATAACTCTCGGAGAAAACGTCTTTAATTACAGTTCACATTGACATGGAGTGAAAAGGGATGAGAGATGAGAAGTGAGGGAGTAATCCTTTCATTTATTTAAAAAGAATGGAGAGCTCCGATTACTCAGCTTACCTTTGAAAAAATAAAGCCATTTTCAAGAACTGGATGAAGGATTCTCCCTATCACTCCATGGCTTAGGCTTATATGGGTGAGATAGGGATGAAAATGGAATCCCCTCTTCGTGTTTCGACTCGAGGGCGAACACACGAGGGAGATGCGGATAAGGAAAATGAAGGATGTGGCTTAATTCTCGTCCAAAGAAGCGTTTCCATGTCTAGGGAATTGACATTTGATAAGGTTTTGTTGAGAGACGTACGTAAGCAGTCCTGCTGTTCCTCTCACTGTGTACTCCCTCGTCCAGGTCCTTTTGCCAATAAGGGCTCAACCCATACACGTATTATTATATGCTCAGAGATATAAAATGGATGAGAATAGGTGGGGAAAGTAGGCTACTGTCGGTGGCATGAACAGAGCTCCATTCCGCAGCCTGTTGCTTTCTCTTCCCATTTCCTTCGTTCGGGTATATGAGGAGAATGTGTAAGGGAAACTAGGTGTGTGTCCCGGCATGATCGAAGATCTCTCTTTTCTTCTCATCTCATCCCAGAGGAAAATTAGACGATTTATTCCGTCTAATTTCCTCCCTTCAAAAATTGAACGCGGAGAGAGAGCATTACTTGAGTTACAACTCCCATGATCCCTATTAACAATCCAGAAAATTCAATTGTTTCTCAAAGATTCTCTTTCTTTGACAGTCCCGGGAGATGAGATCCACTTACGAGCTTTTATGCCTGATTAATCTTTTATTTTTCTCTTCTTTCAGTAATTCCTCTGCTAAAGTCTCTTGCTTGTGCTTTTGCTTTGAGCACAAATAATTAATTTTTATTTAGGTGGATTTTCGTTTATTGATATAAATTCCAATTCCTAAAAGTACATATTGTATCAATACTATTTTCTTAAAGGCCCTTTAAATTAAAATCTTACTATTTAATTGTAATTTTAATGAATCGTTGTTTAAATTGAGCTTAGACAATTATAACTAGCATGTTTGAATGATTGGATTCAATTAAATAAATCATATAGCTTCATGAATAGAAATCTTATGCAGTTAATACCTTTGATTGATTAAATATTAATTAACGAAGGCAATTGAAGGAAGCATTAGAAGAACATGAATGATGAAAGACTGATTAATGTAAGTAAAAACGTTGTACTTTGATAAATTAATTAAATTCTAAATTAAACTCGTTTGATTTTATGGCTGCAATTGGGCATAAATGAATAATATCAACATTTGTTTTGTATTTGTAAAATAAGTTTTAGTCTCAACTAACGTGCCTATTTTATAGTCTTACTGGTCTTACTAAAATATACGTATAAATCAATCGTGTCATTGATTTAGCATGTGAAATATGATTAATTTCAATACATTATAGTCTTATGTTTAATAGGCATTTCATGAAAGCTGAATACTATTATTAAAAGCTTAATTTCTTTCCTGAATGGAAGGAGTGTTTAATCCTTGAATTTAAAAGGAAATAAAATGACGATTGGAGAATAAAAGGGATAAAAGACAATAAAAGGGTTTTACATGACAAGCTCAATAAAATAGAGATGGAGTTCAAAGAAAAAGTTCAAAAACTTGTATAAGATTCTTTAAAAGGAGAAATGAAATGAAGTCGTTTCTACCTCTGCTGCGGAGATCAAAAGATCAAATTTGAGTTCCAACTTCAATCCTGTTCTCCTTAGCACAAATTAAATAATCTTTTCATTTTATTAGAAGGAAAAATGAAAATAAATTAGATTAGACCGTTTCGACTATCATGATTAAAACTTCTCGAATTTCTTAATAGTCAACTTTCATTTACAAGAAATCCTGAAGGAGACATTTTAATTACATTTTTCTCTCTTTCTCATTTTCTCTTTTCATTTTCGAGAGCTACAACTTCGAAAACTTAGTAATTGCATTTTTAGTTGAGAGAAAATATATGAAACTCCAATTTGCTGATAACTAAAATGCTAATTTGATAAATTATGTTTTGAATTTCTTTCACATAAGTGTCATAAACAAGTATGCATGATCAAAACCAAAACAAGTTGAAAAAAAATCATAAATGGCCAAACATTACGAGAGCAAAATTTTTAAACGCTTTGAAAATTTTGACTACATAAATGAAAAGCAAAGCTCAAATTTTAGGTCAAGTCAAGAAAAAAATTATGCGGAGAAGATAATTTCAATAATTTCATTAGGAGAGGAAATTAGAGCAAGGTATTAATTAAATGCTTTATATCGTGAAATCTACGAAAACATAAAACGTACCTATGGGCTAATAAAGTCACTGTATACTAATTATCTTTTTTCCTAGGGATATTTTGGCAGAATACTGTATAAATATAGAAAGAGAATAATAATTTTTTAATTATCTGGAGAGTTATTTTACATTTTATCTAAATTACAAAAAGATCTTAATTATAAATATGTGCTTTGAAATATATTACCATTCAAATGTTGTAAGTTAGTCTTTAATATATATATATTCAAAATCTTCAAAGAATTTATTATGAATAAAACAGATTCAGAATGCTTTTTGATGTTTATGCTTTCTGTAACATGTTTCGTAGTTCTCACAAAGCATATTTAATTCGCTCATTATTACCATTTCATAAAATTCAAACTTTGAAAACTATCTAGTCAGAATGACATGTTTAATGAAAAATATGTATATCTATAAAATCACAGAACATGAAACTTCAATTTTCATC
Source organism: Neelides sp. FZ-2019 (assembly GCA_009869795.1). Classification (NCBI taxonomy): domain Eukaryota; kingdom Metazoa; phylum Arthropoda; class Collembola; order Neelipleona; family Neelidae; genus Neelides; species Neelides sp. FZ-2019. The sequence goes on along the minus strand of VJMY01000017.1, from coordinate 117,871 downwards.
TTTACAAAAGATTAAAGTTACAAGAGGCTTTCAAAGAGATAAAATTGAATTTCTTCAAGGCAAATTTTAATATTAACTGAGTTCTCAGTTAATACCCGTTTACCGTACCCGAGTACCCGTTTGTGAATTTTACAATTAAAAATATATCTTAAATCTGTATAAACTATATCTATATTAAATCTGTATAAACTATATCTATATTAAATCTTTTATCAAACATAATATTATAAATACAAAAGCAAAAGAAAGTTAGGACAATTCCAAACTTAATTATAAGTTCTTTGTTAAATACGTTATGCATATATTACTTATAATATTAATTACCTACTTAATTTAATTAAGTACAAGATTGAATAAATATGTTATAAAAGATAAACAAAACTTGTCAATGACTTTCACAACTACCTAAATAGAACAAGAAAATAGCATGTGAAGAAAAAGCTTAAAATGGGCATTTTATGGAAAGATATGATAATTCCATAAAGAAAAGTAAATTTTTTATTGGAGTCGATAGATGAAAAGAATAAAACTAAGTAGGACAAAATGGACATGACTTTCTTTGGAGGACTTTAGTCTATAGTCTGCATAGACTGCACGACATGAAACCAAAAACGAACACTTTATATACATAACATAAAGTATAGATTTCTTCATTGATATTTGAGATAAAAGCTTGAGGCTTTTGCTTGAAATTGAAATAATAATTCCACGGATTCGAAAAGGATGAGAACGGAATTGGAAGGCACATCTGCCCATCCTAACATTCGCTCAACTAAAGCCCATCCAATTCACTTCCGCAAACTAAGTATATATCTCAAGATGGAAAGAGAGAAGAAAGAAAGTGATTACCTCATTTCATATCAATTCAATCCGCAATAACTCTTATTCCTTCCTAACCTTCAAAATCTCTAGAATATTCATGTTCAATCCAATTGGCATTTAATCTTTATGTTCCATCCCTTTCATAAGAATTATTCTAATTTCATAATATGTTAATTTGCCTAATCTTGATCCAAAATCGAAAATTCATTAAGGATTTAAAGCTAGTTTAAAAGAGAAAAAACTTTTATACTTAATTCAATTTGTAAAGTGAATTGAAGATTAAAAATAATAAGACTACAGACCACTCACAATCAGTGAGAGAAAGTAAAATTATGGGTTTATAGGAAAGTCTTTAGGCAAATGGGTCTCAAATCTGTTCCTCGAGTGAAATATATTCCGTGAGTATTAAAGCTCTACAGAGAAGGACAGAGAAGAACGGAATCCTTAAATCTTTTCATTTCCATCATAAGACAAGACGGGGATTAATAATAAAAGGCTTTTGTGCCTTTGCGTTTCTGTCTTGAGACTTAAGATTAAGGTCTGTTCCTTCCCCCCTCATATATTACATATTCCTTCATGTCAGTTGGCATGTCTGAGTCGTGTAACAGGGCTCTTACATCATACCGACTACAACATTAATTCTATATAGTTATGTACACGTGAATAATATCTATTGTATATTTAGTAGCAGTATAGCATCTTGATTAAGTATGCCATGTATTTATTCACAATGTGTGTTTAATGAATGTGTTATACAGTACAGTAGAGCACAAAATATGGGTTTCCTTTGTTATGTCACATGTAAGGAAATCATAAGTGTTAGCGTAATTGTCTGTGAGAGTGATATGGACATATAGGCAAAGGGAAGTTGAATTTTGACGGCCTGTCTAGAATAGGGAGAAACAAAGGTTCATCTAGCCTGTGAAACTAATTTAGTTTTGAATAAAATATGTTGAAAGTGGATGGGCGGCCCATCCTACGACCTCACCATTACAGTGCACAGCTACCACTTCGAGACGGTAGAGACTCGTTGGTGAATTCGGAGGTATTCCCGGTGAAATATTTATGAGCCGCCCTTCGTGTGTATACAACTTTACTATGTCCCATTGTCCTGCCTCGGCTGCAGATCTGAATAAATCTAAAAAGAACCAATCTACATGTAATTAATGAACACATGACTTGGCTAAACATGCATAGGCTTCCACCTCGACATTCTCCTTAATCTTGGACTTTATTGAATAGTGATCCTTTCCCACAGTTTTGTTTTACTGATATTGAAAAATAAAGTATATCAGTATATTGAATAAATTAATGGATGCTCATAAACCAAATTGTCAACAAACTTACGATGAATCACTTAATCACTCATTGGAATATTGCAAAACTTAATTAATAGAAATTTGAATTTGGTATTAAAGTTAATATTTTATAAAAATTTAATTTCAAAAAATTTAACATTAAGAATCTTAAGTTGAAAGAATAAATAAAAATTATATTTGAAATTGAAAAATTACCTTTAATATCGTCAGAGGATGAGTTTTTTGGCACCAGAGCTATTTCAGACTTTGAGTTATTTCCAACGGAAAAGTGAACGACCGTGATTTGGTCGAGGTTGAGGTCAATGTTGAGATCAGGAGAAGTTTCAGCTTGGGCGTCATTCCCCTCCACAATTCCTTCAACTCCTTCACAAACTCGGTGGTCGGGAGACGTTTGAAATCTCTCGGGTCTACTGGCAAGATCTTGTTCGAAAAGAGCTTTTTCGTCGTGAGTTGATTCACCGTCCGTCTGCCCATTTTCAGGCACGTCGGTCTCGACGTCGTCGATGAGGAGCCCGTGTGCTGAGGCCATAAGCCACCACACAGGAACAATTCAACACACGTGCCTCAATTGCAAATGAAGACACAAAAGACACAATAAATGAATCGTCTTCTTCTTCTGCGTCTTCTCTATAATCACTTATCGGCTCTTGCAATCATACAAGTTCCTGTAAATAATCAAATATTTTTTTATTTCTCTCTTACTTAAAATATTCCTTAAGATTATTTAACAAACGTTTAAGATCCTCAAGGCTTTACAACTCTGCTCAACGATCTTTTAGTGATTGACGGCCTCATTAATTTACTTAAATTCAATATTTATATATATAGTATGTAGAGGAGAGACGTTCATTCATTTATTTAAAACTAATTTCAACTAGATAATTCCTACACGCTTTCTGGCTAAATAAATGTAGCATTACATAACAAGCTTTTAGCATAGGTATTTGTTATTTTTTATTAGATGTAAGATGTAACTCATTTGTTGCGAAGACTGATACTACCAGAAGTATGTATTAGCAAATTGTACGCCGATTTACTGGCATTAGAAGAGCGAGACGAGGATAATCCCACGAATTATAAGTTTAAATTTAATAACTATTAAACATTGCTAGTAAAAGCTTATATATACAACAGTCACACAATGTATAATCAAAATACTCACACTAACATTAAACTTTGACCTTTTATCTAATTCTGATAAGATATTATAATTGCAGAAGATTTGAAACATTAATTTACGATTTACGACTGTGTACATTTTTAAATTCTTTATTTGTATCTTACATACAGAGTTATTTAACATCTTATTTTTTATAAAAATGAGCATGATTTAATAGGAAAAAATTTTGAGAATTGAAAATTGAATTGTTAAACGAAACGTGATTGAAATGTGTCTGGGTACAAGGACTCCATTTCGTTATAGGGGTAATGGAAAGATCGATTTTGAGTGGAACTGTGAGAAATCTGAACTCATCTTTTGCCATTTGACGATTCCTCTTAGGCGTTTCCAATTTTAGAAGGCGAGGAGGCATGTAGAAAATAAGGGCCATTGAGGAAAAAGTATTCCCTAAATATTTCGCCTCAACTCAGCCATTTGAGAAAAAGATGCATATGCATGAGAAGAGAGGAGGAAAGTAGCCGAAGGAAAATCTCAGCCGTTTACCATTTCCTCTGGATATGGGTGAAAGAACTTTATTCTTCGTCCGCCACTCAATTCACTTCTTCTCTGATAAAACCACACATAACGAAAAGGTCTACAGATATTTATATCTTATTCAACACTCACATTTTCAGCCTCCCAAATCTCCCTTTTTAACCCCATTCTTCTTATCCTTCCGCAATTTTCAACATGCATTTATCCATTCTGGTTCAATTTCTCCTAAATCTCTTTTCAAATTAACAAACCAATAATATTGCATTTTCTCAAGAAAGAATTTATTTGCTTTTTATTTACTAATCAGCTTTAATTTTCTGAAGAATTTTCAGTGTTAGAAGATTCTCAGCGTGTCTTATTAAATGAAATGCTATATTAGATTTTATTTTAAAAATGTAGGTCAAGACAGAATATAAATAGCATAAGAGTTTTTTGAACGAGGGAAAAATGAATCTTCCCTGGTGAGTGATAAATACGAGGCACCTGAGATCTTCTCACGTTAAGCTCTTCCCACTTTCTCTTCTTTTCTCTCAATTTCTACTTGAGAACGTGAAACCGGATAAAATAACTCCATTCCTACCAACATCAATACGGATTTTCTTAAAAGAAAAACTTTTGGAAATCAACTTTTTCTGCTATCAGTTGGGTCATTTTTTCTTTAAGCAATTTAATATTTATTTATAAAAATACGGGTAGCTTAAAATATGTAAGTTCGCCTGATAAGCTTTTCATGTTTAAGATGCAGTAAGTATAAAATAAATTAAAATTTATGCAACCATTACTTATTGATTTTTATTATGATTTTTAGTCTTTGCCTTATGAATTTGTTTTTTAAGTATAAAATTAAATATATTAGTAAACTCTTAAATCAGTCAAATTGTAGGTATTTACTTTAAATGAAATTAATTTCAACCTTATACCTATTAAGAAAAATAACTGAAATATTAATAATCTACAAGGTTAAATATAATTTATTTTATTTTTAGAAAATAAGAATAAAATCTAATCATCTTTTTTAAATAAGATAGAGAATTTTTTATTTTATATTTATGATAATTATTTATTTTGATGGGATTCTAATTATTATTCTTTTAGATCCCCTTTATTTGTAAATAATAATTTCTCGGAGCATTTTTAATTCATTGCAAATGAAAATTTTAATATTCCATTTAGTTTATAGTCAAACTTGACCATTTCGTTAACTTGCTTTTGTACAAGTCAGTGACTAAAATCGTGTATACGTAATAATTGTTAAGCATTATATTAAATAAACGACTTGATAAACAAAAAACCAATCATTGCTTCAAATAAAATTCCAAAATTAGATGAGAAAATGCAATTAAATCTGGTATTTGATGACGCAAAGAGATTGCTTTCTATTAATCAATAAATATTTTACCTTTTGCGCTTCTTTCTTTTTCAATTATAAGTACTTTCAGTATATTCAGTATACTTCAACAGTACTGAATATATTATCTATAATATCATACTTACTATTAGTATTAATCTCCAGTCATTTATTCACCACAGAGCACATTTAATTCATTATGAATCAAGACAGCCCGTTTTGTTCTAACACATTCAATGTCATATTTTTATGCTTTTATTAGTTAATTGAGGCATGTATAGGCCAAAATTATTTGATAATATCAATAATATGTATTTAAATTATGTCAAGTTCAAAGTTTTTTGTTTATACTTAACTAGAATCAATTTCATTGTTAATATTTGCATATTGTCAAATTATTTTGATTTATGATGTCGTCATTAAAATTATAAATGAATGCTTTTGCCATGCAAAAACATTAATTTCAATAACTGAGCAGCTGCTATATATGCGTTGTGCCTATTAGGCCTTATTGTATTGTATCTTTTATTCAATTTACCTTGCATTCTGCATTCTTGTGGATAAAGAATATTGAAAAACACTCGATTACCTTAATTATGTGCTGCATATCATTCAATTGACTTTCTATTTAATTATGGTTTATTTTTTGTTGAATAAAAAACAAATATTTTCCTATTAGATATTGTTAATTCTCTGCGCATCGTTCTCAGCCATTATCAAATTATTTTGTGTAAAGTCCATTGCCATTTCTCCATCAAACATCATAACGATAATTGGAAGGGTAAATATAAATGAATTGGGTTTACTATAAAAGGATTGATCATGTCATTAAAAATCATACTAGAAACGTATTATATCAGACTTCTTTATCGCACAAAGTTATATATTTCCTTCTTAACATTTATTCATACTTATAGCTATTTATTCATGTATTATACACAAAAGCATAAGGCAAGTCCTTCATCCTTTAATAAAATTGTAGGTTGGTTTTATAATTTCGTTCTCAGCTATGGTTGTATTACAGGATAAACGAAATTTCTGTCGTGGGATTTGTGATTTAAAGGAAAATACCAATCAAAATTCAAATTAACTCAAAAAAGGCTTTGAAGAGGAAACTTTCTTAGTAATTCCGAAAAGTGGGACGAAGGAAGAAAAGGAGAATTTGAGGTCCAAGTTTCCCTGTTTGCTTTTCTAATAAACATCCTTGCATGTCGTCCTTTCCTTTTAGAATCTCCAGACGTCAGCTTACCTTTAATGGCAGAGTCTCCCAATAATACTATAGGAGACGTAATAAGTCACGCACTGAATCCGAATTTACTCTCTCAAATCGGCTGGTTGAACTCTTAAGGCTCCTGAGGTGATTTTAATTCAACTCCCTCCTTCAATCACGTGTCATGTCCAATCCTTCCCCGTGGAAAATAAATCTTCTCAATATACAAGTTTAGTATGTATAACGGGCGTAGAATCCATTAATGTCTCCACATGACGGAACGATGGGCTCTATAGGGAGAATCGGTTCATCGAAGCGCCTAATGTGCGGGCATCAAGCTAACGTGGAACAAGAGAGGAAAGAGACACAAGACCAAAAGATACATACAAATAATACATTAATGCTCTTCTTCGCCCTTATAAACTTATTGACTCTTGCGGTCGTTGAGTCGACCACGTTGCTGGTGTATATTAGAATTTCGCATTTGAGCATTAGCTAATCGGGAGAGGTGAGCGAGTCATTGAGTTGAGAGAGTCAATATTAAATTGTCATTTGACGTCTCTCTCCTTTGACTCCTGCTCGTCCTGTGTCGTCCTAGAGGAGGTCAATGGGGATTGGAGGTTCCACAATTTAATCATTTACGTCTACCCGAGAGAGATTCCGCTTATTGGAGAAACGATCGCAAATTTCACCTTTCCGCCTCAACAGCCCCAGCTTTCCAATTTAATTATCCTCTCTCCCTCTATTTCCTCGTCTGCGTCTCCTAGGCCTTTTCTACCTTCATGAGTTATGAGTTTATGAGTTATATAAATCAATTCCTTGTGGTTCTCTCATAACTTTCTTTTTCATTGGGTTTATTAGCCGTTGAAGTTAGCTATAGGAGTTTTCTATTAAAGGAAATAAAGTTCAATAAAAGTTTCGATTTTCAATGAACTTGCTCCTTTAATTGAATATTTAATCTGGATGAATAAAACTTTCTCTTTTATTTGTTATAGACCGGTTTAGTTTCAACGATGTCTGCACTGAAAAGTTTTTATTTATGTAAATTGTTTTAAAATTTTAACATGATATAATGATTTAGATTTTGACATTTTCCATATTTCTAGAATTCCTACTAACAAATGTTTAATTTTGCAAACAATTGTATAATATTCTAATATATTTTGTTATTTGTGGCTTAAAGCGAAGGCAGATTTCAAGCTGAGTTATATCAAAAATGAATTACAACTTGTTAGGAATAAAATAGGATCAACCGAGTGGTTTGAGCTTTAAGTTTGAAATGCCTTTATTTATTATCATTAGAAATCATATGAAATGAATTGAGTCTTGCTTTTTCCATGTGTGGTTTCCTCACGAATAAAAAGTATAAAAACCGAATTTCCTCTTATACAATCATTTGAACGAGAAAAGAAATAATTCTTCCAATAAAAAGCAGGGCTTCTGATGAAAAAGAAAAAGCAATGAAAATTTTGTAAATTCTAAATAATGATTTTGTAAAGAAATCCCACAAACTCAGGGGGCAGGAAAAGAAAAATGAGATGGAGATAAATGAGGTTTCAAGTCTACCACCACGGAATTGGATATATTAATATGCACATTACAAAATATATCATTCTACCCAAGATGCCATACAGATTCTCCAGAGTATATTCAAAAGGACTACGAGATACATTCTCACATCTCCATTTCCCCCCTCAAGCTTTCACTTATACTCACAGATAAAAGGAATAACACATTGAGGGCAATGAAGCAAAATCTCTTCACTTCCTCTCTTTGCCTTAAAATAAAGAGACCATTTGGACCAAAAAATTTAAAAAGACTCACGAAGAGAAAAATCTTTGTGAAACCAAGTTATTTGACAGTGTCATACTACACAATATACTCTACATATTATTCCCATAGTTTCTCGCATTTACTTAAGAATTCACTTTCGGTTTCATGAGAGAAAATAAATGGAATTTTTGTTTTAAGACACCAGGATCTTAATGCATTAAGTATACATAAGATTCTGGGACGTCTATTTAGTGCAAAAAAGCCTGAGGAATCCAATCTATGAAAAATATAAAGAAAAAAATGCTCGCCACATGACCCTAATAAAAGGTTGTATTTGAAAACACCAATTTGGAATTGTATCTTAGGCAATAAATGTGTAATGAAGGCTTTAGTCTTATTAGGCTCTTACCACATACTACATGTTCATCGATACTCTCATGGATAAATACTATAATATCGTCTATAGAGAGGATAGGATTAAATGCTTGGGTATATAGGATTTCCCACAAACAAAATACATCTATAGATATTTATATCCAATCTGCCTGGGAAAGAAATTTAAGGATTTGGGGAATATAGATAGAGTTATCCAATTGCATGACCACGCGAAGGCGTAATTGGTCCTTTTCTCTGCTACATACTTTTATATAATAAAGAAATAAAATTGGAAGTACACAAGCAACATCGGAATTGAAATAATCCTTTGGTATTTGTGGCTAACTATTAATTGGAAATTATTTCTCATTAGAAAATAATTTGATGAAATTGAGCCAGAAGGTTTAATTCTCTTTCGATTCAAGTATTTATTTCATATAAGCTTAATAGTATATTTATCTAAACGTATGATTTTATGGTCATTATCAATTTTATCATAGGCATCTTATTATACAAACCATAAATTTTCCATTATAAATTTGATCCATGCCGTTTGTATCATTAAATATAAAATATTTTGTGTACAAATGCTTTTTTTACCTTCTTCCTTCAAAATAATTATTTTTTGTTTATTTACTAAGCTTTCAATCATATTTTCATTTTTTATTAGGCAATGCGAGATATAATATAATTATTAAAAATAACTTGTTTAATATATTTTTTTGACTAATGAAAAAAGACAATCCTGAAATTATTTGATTTTATTATAAAGTAAGAGATTATGCTTGAACAGTCCCTAATTTCCCTTCATGGAAAACAAGTTTCATTTACAAAAAGTCATTCTTATTGTTTTATTTTTACTAGTTAAATTATCCCAAAGAATGAAAATCGAATGTGGCACTAAAACCACCTGCCCTACTTACATATCAAAATATATGAAGATTATGAAAGGGAAAGTGAGTGAAAGCTTTTTCCTTATCTATCATCTTTTATCCATACTACGGACTCTTTACCCAAAAGATAGAAAAGTACGTAAGTACATTTTATAACTTTATACTCAATTACTTACATTGCAAGAGCATACGTAGAAAAAACTAAGAACAAATAAGAGCTTAAATACTTTTAATTTAAAAAATAACTGAAAAATATTTCAGTTGTCACTTTCCGTCTACAATTTGGAGGTAGGTATACTAATTAATAGTAATATTGAATTGATTATATTAAACTATTAAATGTAGTATATAATGTATAGTGTAACGAACATGCAGACTAGATGATTTGTTATATTTAAAAATGATAAAACTACTGTTTTGCTAATAATTAGTTAAATATTAATTCTTTTGTTTTTTATTGAAACGCCTAATTTAAGATTAGGCTTAACGGGAAACTAATGAGATTACAAAACCAACTTCAATTTCAGTTTCAATTGATTGTTGCGTAAACAAAAGTTGAATTAATCTTTTGTAATCTTCTTAGCTATTAATGAGTTAGACAAACATTACATTGAAAGATTCATTTTGAATTATCAATATTAAATAAATAATTTTATCTATAAAATATTGAGTCAATTTTATATTAAATGAGAATACTTTGAATGACTTATTGTTTTACATTAGATACATAATACTTAAAAATATCTGTTATTCTGTGATGTATCACATTTTTGTGCATTAGACCAACGTGTTTATTTCATTTGAATCTTTCAAAATTTTATTTTGATTGATTTTTATGTTATAAATATATATTTATTTAGAATAATGAAGATTTGCCCATTAAAATTGTCTATTTAAATAATTAAATATAATTAGAACAGAGCAATTTATATAATATTAAAATTTAATTTGCAAAGTGGAACATAAGTGTGTGTAATATTTTGTGTTTATTTAGTTGAAAATTAAGAGGATTTATTCCTCTCCTTGAAGCACAAGTGGAAACTAATTGAGAATGATTCAGTTCAGTTTGACTTATTTTCTCATGTTGAAGATTCCCCATGTGAATGAGAGGAAAGAATGGAAAGCGAGAGAATAAGTTTAGCAAAATATGTTTTTCCGTCAATGTGGCCGCATTGTGTGTTTCATCCATTCCTCCTCAATCTTACAATATGGGAAATGAAATGGGAATTTACAAGGATTCGTTAAGCCTTTATTTCATCTGTTGGAACTACTTTGGCAAATGAAAGCCACCGTATTGGGGATAGGAGGCGGAAAAGCTATTCAAAAACTATTTAATTAGAAAAGAGCTTCAATTCCCTCTACCTCTTCTATTCATTCCGCTCAAGTGAAGAGAAGGCAAGGAGAGGAAATCTGGAGAAATGGTCACAAGAGATTTCTCCTTTCAAATGAAGAGTATTTGTGAGCGTAAAAGTAAAGTTTTTGCTAATTACCTAATTTCCATTGGTTTCTTCTTACGGTTTTCTCCGTACTTTGTACATTAAGTCAAATAATTTTCTCGTAAAAGGCAAACAAATACATTAACATTATTCATTATTTTTCATCTTTGTACAAAAGAAAACAACGGGTATCATTTCGTTTAAATAATGAGCATAAATATTCAAAAAGAGATTATAACTTCTCATTTCCTAAACTCATTAATCTTAATATTAGTACTCCTATTTATGAATATTCGATATTTTTTAAGCATAATTTATATATTTTCAATAAAAGTTAAAATTATCGAGAAAATAATAATTTCACTTATCCTTGTCTATACAATATAATGAATTTTTTGCATATCACAAAATTCACAATGCACCATATTAGTTTACATTATAATGATAAATGTATTTATAAAGGGTTATTGATAATGAATATAAAATCCGAAAACGAGCACATTCGTCTCTTTTTCTTTCAACCCAAATTATTCACAAAGCGCCCCAAAAGAAAAGCAAGTCAATAAATCTGATACGAGAGCGTGAAGTGTTTATCTCTCTCATAATGGGAGGAAATTATAAGGGAGAGGAAGCAAAGTCATAAATATTGACCTATAAATATAAAAAGCTTTTGAAGAAGGCTGTCGGGCCACCCAAGTATATAACTCTTCAAAGTGAGCAAACCCCATATTTCACTTGAACTGTTTCTTAAAAGCGATGAGAAATTAAACGGAAAATTATTTGAGATTGGCCTAGCATTCCAATCTGAATAAGATGAATTTCAGAGTTGCTCTCGTTCAATGACCTAATTTAAATAATAAAAGAATCTGAGACTCCATAAGGTGACGTTGAAAATCCCCTTATAAATACAAACATAAATAGTTTAATAGCAAGACTAGCTTTGCCTATATAATTCATTTTTCTAGTTATAATAACACTAGCAAAATTCAAGATCCTTATTTGTAAATATAATCTATGTAGTGCAGTGAAACTTGTGGAATTTTCCTCATCTCATTGCTTGGACTGGAAAATGAATTTTTAACATCCCCTGGTGCAGTTGAACTCCTGTTTTCTTATTTAAGGTGGGGAAGTTGAAGTTTGTTCATTCCTAGTCTCAAGCCTGCATCTTAATTGACAAAGATTAATAAATTTTAAAACCAATTGAAGATAAAGTGGAGGCCATAGAGAGGAGTTAATTGTCTTTTGAGACATTTTCCCTTCTCTCATCCCATGAGGGCAAAGAGCAATTAGCATTCTCTCGGAATGAGCATGGAAAAGAAGCTATTAGGAACTTGGGCTCGCTTCTTCACACTCCTCCTAATAATGCTCCTCGCGTATATCTCAACATCCTTCTTGTCCTTTCTTGACTTCATGAAAATTCTCTTTACCTTAGGAGTTAGGGCTGATAAAAAACTGATGAAGGGAAGGAGATTTCTTACTGTCAAGTTATGTATGTGTAATTCAATCCTCTTCTTTCAATACTCTTTATTCTGTGTTAAACTGATGAAAACTACGTGTCAGAGATAAGAAGTTCTTTTGTGCACCATATAATAATATAGCCAATGTTGAACTAAAGGTGTGAACTTGAAAAGTCATTTGACAAAAACTGTACATCAATAATTGTATTACATGTTTGTTTATTAGACAGTAATAGTGTAATTTCACAATTTCATTAAAATGTTTTAATACACAATTGGAACATAATTTCTGTTCAAAATAACGCAATAATCATTATACAATTATTATTATTAGGTAGGTATTATAGTAAGTTTGTGTTTAGTTAGTTGTTTAGACATACGTTTCTCAGAGTCTCGAATATACAAAGTTGAATGTTTTGAGGTTGAGCATTCCGAAAAACAATGTAGCATGAGATAGAAGTTAACTAGGTATTTGCATTTAGATTTACTAGTCGTTCTCTCGAGTTTAGAACGAGAAACATTAAGCAATTATGTGGGATCCCTTTGCATTGGACTTTACCAGCGTAGCATCAATATGAGAAGAAAAGGAGAATGCCGTTGTAGTTAAATGCAAATGGGAGCTAAAGAATTAATGGGACTCAATTTATAGAAGAGCGAAAAGTTGAGGGCGGGTAAACATTATTTAGTGTAGACACGAGAGTATTCTCCTATCTATTATGCAAAGACACTTTATTTATTTATATTTGACTTCATTCTACTCAAATCCCCATATATTATAGGAATTGAGCAGTAAGCGATGTGAAGAGCTTCTTTGTAGTAAAGCGAATATAACTTGTTTGGGACATTAATTAAGATTTAGACAGGGATATTAGTCGCGGAGTTATTTGTAGTTGTGGAGTGAATGTGAGAAAATGTGAGAGAAGAGTAAGGCAAATACGTGTTTTCCCAAAGACCACTCTCCACAGTGTATGGTGTATACCTTGAAAGATTTCTGTTTAAGAGAGTGTAATTAATATGGATGGGGAAGTGCATGATGATATGCTTCTGACCTCATTCATCTGGAAGGAGATACTTTTACTATTTCAATGTATATATCAACATGTAATTAATGAAAATGTTATACAGCAAAATAAGAACATTTAGTCATTGAATAATTATAAAATGACAAGTAATTTATCTTGTTTTTTTTTACTATTTTCTAATTAAAATTTTATATTGAGTTTACATTATTATTAGCAAAATGTGACTTTTAAGTAAGTTTTAAATGGTTTGCTTATAATTGATCAAGCATCTCAAACTAGATAATGAGAAGGAAATAAATGAGTGTATTTAAGTATTTAATAAATAGCTCAGTCACTCACTGGCAAGTCGTCATAATGCGGTTGAAGATGGATATAGAAACATCTTTAATGTCTTGACACTTTCCTTCGTCTCGTGTAGTGAAAGAGGGGAGGCTGAGTGAAACTTTCAACCAGCTGGGTTTCAAATCAAGAGGAAATGACAAGTTTATCTCTTAGCAGTCAAGTTGAACTCCGGCTCAAGGATCGGTATAGGAGGAGGCTTCAGGGCACTGGACATTGTTAAATAACAACATTACTCAATCAAAGGATCCTTTCACATAACAGAACACAAAACTCGAACATTTGAGACAAGTACTTATAATTTATAAAGTATAGATGAGAATATATATATAATGTAAATTATATTATTTATCTTATATAATATGGTGACGATGAGAGTAAAAGATACACTGCGACGCTCAAAATCTCCACGGAACTTTTGATATTCGAGTAACAAGCGGCGGCGCCTGCCCGTATATTTAACCCTTCATTTAAATGAGAGTAAGCATGACCTTTGTGTCAACTATAAACATCACTTTATCTTAAAATTTGTTCAGAAAACTAGACATGGTTATCATGTTCAATACATACACACAATCACACGAGACACATGGAAAACACGCTTTTATAATCCTTTAACTGCCTTCTAGAATTAATTTTGTATTATAAATAGGTTTAGGTAATGGGACGTAATTTCTGAGTCACTTTTATTTTAATTCTTTTGTAATACAATGGCAATTACTGAAAGTTCACGGTTTACATTTTATAAGAACAAATATATAAGATAAACGTAGTTTTTTTTATAGTTAAATGCGTGGGCATTTCGTCAAAGTTCACAAATTAAATCAGTTTAATTCACTTTTTCATCAGTCTATTTTTTATTCGATATAAAGATTGAATAAATATTTCCTGTATGTATCGAATTGTATTGAAATTAAAAAAAATCAATCGATTTTTGTATTCGTGTTTTTATAATAATGTTATCAAATAATTGCACAAAGTAGCATGTAAGTTATAATTAGTTCCTCGAATTGAAATTAATCTTCAAATGAGGAACAATTTAGATATTTAGAACGCACATGTAAACTTTTCGAGCCCTCGTCGTATTGTGTGAACTTTGATAACAAAAGCATTGGGGATTTACCATTCAAATGAAAATTGAGTTACAACTCTCGGCTACTTCATAGTCGCTGTGAGTCGAATTCTCCAAGTTATTCAATAATGGTAATTTTGAATACCGAATAACAAGTGGCTGGAGGGTCCACAAAAGAAGACGCTTCTGTCTATCGCTTTACGAGCTTCGTGTGTATCTTCACTGTTTGGGATATACGGACGCACAGTGGCAGATGCGAGTATTTCCTTTGAGAGTCAACTGGGGAAACGTGGAGGTTCGTCAAAGAGCTGATTTGAAGAGGAGGAGGCAGAGGAAAGGAAAACAACTCGGGATGATGATGGAAGTGAACTGAATTGAAGATGAACCCGCTCTTGTTATTATTATTATGATCACTCACTCCCCTCATTGACAAAGGAGAGGGATATATCAGTAGGAGGAATATGCATGGAGTCTTATTGCTTTCAAAACAAGAACTTACATATCTCTTCACTATTTAGAATAATCATATGATGTGTGTGTGTGTACTAGCAAGAATAAATGTAATAATGCACATGGGGATTATTATTACTAGTTACATTATTAAACATGTTTAATAATGTAACTAGCCTGTATTATGTATTATTATGTTATTATTTTGTTGAGCAAACTCCCTCGAAGAGCGAATGAAATGCCTGGACTGAATTTCTTACTTGGCCACTACTCTTATTAACACTACAGAGAACTCCTGGCTCTGGGCAAGAGGAAGACGTAGCTGGTTAAGTATGTGTGTGTGTATGTGTGTGTGTGCGAGTGGAAGTTTTTCGACTCCTTCCATCCGCCCTGTCCCTCCTTGTCTGAAAGGGGGAGTCAAGTGAATAAGTAAATCCTCTTCCGAAGACTTCTTAATGAGAAACTTGACTTTTGTTCTTAAGACTCGAGATGAGAGTTCCTCCTTAGAACTCACATGCTTTCAAGATTCATCACATGCATTACATATGAGTTTGGTATCGTTAGGGCCTTTCATTATCTTTTTCCTCTGCTTCTCTCAGATTCCCTCAAATTCCCTCATTATGTCTCGATATTGAATTACGCCATTTATTGAACTCGGGTTTTATTATTCCTCTGAGATGATGAGGAGCTCGTGACAAAGGAGAGATGATAAATTCCGCATGGATTTATTAATAAATAAAGGGTTGAACTTATTAAGGAACGACGTCTAGACTCGGCCTTGCAATAGACTGAACAAAGTGTATTAAGTGTTGAGATTCTTGGGCTTAAATATATAATATTGCATCTGCTGGGATCCTCCCAACCACGAAACCACTTCCACCCTCGCTGAACGTGTCAAGCATGAATATAAGAACATATATTTACTTTATCAACCACCTTATAAGTACGGAGAGACCAACATGATTTTTTTAAGACTTTTACTCTATTGAGCATTTTTAGCCCTTGCGACTTGTGAGTCCATTGAGAGCGAAGAATTACTTATTATTTATGATTCACAAATCTAGAGTGTTCCCTTTTAAATATTAGCTATCATAAATCGTTTCGAGGAGATTTGCGAGAGGATTTATACGTTTATTTATAATAAAAAAACATGTAGAATGTTCATGGTTTGATGTACTTGTGCACGTGTAATGTACTTCATACTAGGTATATATTTTTATTAAAATATTCCTTAAAAGATAAAACATACATCATAAGAACTTTTAATCACAATTCATTCTCATCATGAAAAATGTATATTTAATATTACTCAAGTAGTATAAATACTTATTGAAAACAACTGTTTAGACCAAGGTGGGGCAATGGTGTATAGCATATAGGCTACATAATTGTGTATAAAACTGAGTAAATTAAAGGTTTTGCACTCTGAATAATACACAAAATTATAAATAGTTTACTTACTTTTCGTGGTTTAATAATAATAGAGTAACAATTGTATTTAGCAATAAATGGAAGTTTGGTCATTTGTTGGGGCTAATCATAAGACTTTTTATACACGACAAATGGAATATTCTCATTTTCAATCTAAACATGAATGTGGATAATTGATAAAACATGTTTACTGTCAAATGGTAAGCTTATTTACAAATCTAAAGAGCCAGATGTACAAAAATAGTATAGGAACTATTATATAACTTTCTTATTGACTATTCATAAAGGAGATGCCGAATTTTTACTCTTGCATGTCTGGAAAGAGCTTGAAAAAGCAGTTGGGAATATTTAGATGCTGCTATGTAGAATGCAAAAAGATATTTCTTATTCATTTAAACATCAGCTAAATTTAAAAAAAACTCCAAGTAAAAATTGGATCTCTACCGTATTTTTGTAATATTTACAATGTCTATTACATATGCTACATAGAGTAGAAACTAAAAATTTGTTAAATTATATTCTACTTTTATTCATGGTTCCTAATATTAATAATCTTCATTATAATATGAACGTATTAAAGTAACGCAATAAGTATATAGTGAAATAATGAAGAAGATGGTGATGTAATAACCGTAATATACAAAAACATTGTGTTTAGCTAATAGTTATAAGGGTTATGAAGGCACTACGTTATAAGCGGTTATGAGTATCATAACTCCCAAAATCCCTCGTCAAATCATTGTACCCCTTGATCACTTATAATTAGAATCACAAGCCGATTATGCGCTACTTTACATGCAAATTTCAAAGCTACACCGTGAGGTTCAAGCCGCTCTGCTTCGTCCAAAAATAATTTCCATCATGTGGGGCATTGTGGTGTGATAAATACTCAATATTTTCATTGTATGCTATTTCTTTTGTGCATTCTTCGCTTATTTTTACTTGACTAGAAATATATTTGTGTTTTTCTATTGCATCTGTACTTACTCTAACTTCAATGCTCTCTGTTCAAGATAATTCTACTTGGCTATTTTTGAGGGTGAGAAGCGTCGAGGCAAGTTCATTGCTGTCTTAAAATAACTTAGAAATCCCATTTACCCGTCTCTTTTCATACCACATTATCTTATTGTTATTATTTAGCTGTTAACTTGCATAAATTAACTTAAATAAGATCCATTTAAATTGTAAATGAACTAATCTAATTTTTGAAAATGTTAACTATTTCAACTTGGCTCATACCTAATAAATATTATCAAAAGTTGGTATACAATTATACACTATAGAAAAATTATATACGATAACTAATGCATAATTGATTTATTTAATGTAATTTAATAATGTTAATATACAGTGAGCATATAGTGAATAATCGATAATTCATTTCTTTAAAAATATAAGGTTTCGTTAATATTCATATAGTGAGTGGAAGGATTCTTAAAGTTATCTGATCTAAACGGACCGAGTTAATATAATACTGAGTTTTTCCAAGCCGAATTCCGAGAAAAGGCCAACTTTGGCAAGAAAAGGTCAAAAAGGTGAAAAAGAAAGGAGTGTGCAAATGATCCAAGATGGTATACATTTGTATGGTGAAGAGGATAGATGTGGAGGTGAAACGGAAATGGAGCCGATCTCAGTTGGTAAAAGTTTAAGAGGAATGAAAAATCGCTCAATTAAGAGGAGTATTTTTGGTGAGTCACGTCTAGGTCTAAATTAATTGCAGTGGCTCTCAGGGACGACGAAGTATCCGCACTCGGAATCTAACCTAATAAGCTCGAACCTTCCCAGTTCCCGTCCAATATTTTTCCACTTATCCTCAATCTAGAATCTCCTCCATAGGGACTTTTCTCAAATCTCGCTCACATTTTCGAGGAGTCTTGGCTTTTTTCTTCTACTTGGACCCATCCACGGCATCTCAGCATCCATCAATTAAACCCACTCTCGCTTTTATCCAATAATCTCGTCATTAAAGGGGGAAAATCGAATTGAAAGAATCACCTTCCCTCATTTATCTTCCAAATTAAAAGCCTCGCATTCATATCCTCACTTTCATCAGAATTTCCTTCCTGTTATTCACTCTGCATGAACTCAGGGTAAATAAATGAAAGTCGCTCATTAAGAAACTTCTTTTCCCATCTCCTTAATTTACCAACCCATTCCACAATTTGCGGAGAAAGTCATAGTTGTTCTCTTCGACTTTCAGCTAAACTTTGCCAAATTGAAAACACGAGTTTGCACGGAGTTACAAGTTACAACTTTCTGTTCAATGATTTCATTAACTTTAATTATCACTACAAGACCTTATCCATTTATATTCATTATCATTATTATTCCTCACGAGTTCATAGGTCAAAAATTGTTATATTTAATAGTAACTTTTATTGGTAATACAACTATTGTTCTGAATATACTTTAATAAATACTCATCAAAGGATATACAATTTACGCTGACGTTTGCTTAGATATGAAATCATTGTAATTATTTTAAGAATATTACTTTATAGCATATCTATATTTCAAGCTTTTGAATTCTTGTAATAATAAAGTAATAGATCAAAGAAAATGTGCATTATAACTTGATATTATTATCTTTATTTAGTAGATCTAGCAATTTATATCTATAGTTTATCACGACAGAGCCATGTTCAAGTAGAGGGAGAAATTTGGAAAAAATGAAGAAAAATGATGGTGATGCCCGAGGATCGAAAGGTAAGAAAAATACGGGAAACTGGATTTTCGACGCGGGGTTCGTTGAAATCCTGAATCCCATTTAAAGTGAAAGAATACGTAGAGCGGAGATAAGAGAAAGTTGACTTACCCTCGTGAGTCTCAAGATCGCATCAACTTGATACTTTGTCTTTTCTCTTCAACTTCTTTGTCTTCTCGGATATGAGAGGGACGTAGAGAATTGAAAAGAGACCGACGGAGAATCCATCCAGTTAAAAGAGAAAACGGAAGCGTGAGAGTCCCGGCCGGCAGACGACAAACAATTCTTCAGCGGTTGGACATGAAAAATTTAGTTTTCTTTTCCCCTTCAGTTTCTGACTCTGCCCGTGTCGGAGTCGGAGTGTTCAAGTTCTTATTAAACGGGATTCGGGAGATGGAATGGGATTAGAGTATAGCAGGACAAAAAGGTCTTTGTATACATTTCCTTCTAATAGATCTTTCACGGAGAAACGCACACATATATATATTGATACACACACACCCTTTGGTCTTTCACAGTGAGAGAGACAATCTTTCCTTTTACTTATGTATACTCTCAACGTATTTATCAACACTAGATCCGTATTTCTTCACCACTCCTGTATACTCGCAGCTAGGCTGGTTCCTATATATTTGTATGTATAGTGTTTTTTCTGGAAACGTGATACTCGTTCCTTTTATTATTGTTTGTTATCCGTTTGCTCGAGTGTGAGAGGCTGTAACCTCCCACAGACACTCCGGCTCAGAGATCAAAACTACTCAAGTATTTCTTGAATAAATTTGAGAGTCGAACCCACTCGTTTGAGGAAGAATTTAGAAGAGGGTCGTGAGTCCGCTGAGGAATCCCACGTATGGAAATGCCATGTGTGTCTGTGTGCGGAGCAGGCTGCTGCTGCTGGGGCCGAAAAACCCTATACAGGATATCTTAGATAGAATGTTTGATCGAGGTGGATCGTTCGGTTCCTGCCTCGCTCTCTCAGAATAAGTAATCCTGGCCACTTTTATTTTCACGGCGAGAGAGAGATATACTATTTATACGTGTATAGATAAAAACACTGGGGTATTCCTTCTCCCACTCTCGCCTTCACTAATCCAAATCTTATCCTATTGAGGGTAAATGGAATGTGGAGACTCCGTTTTGACAGTTTACTCGTGTGGGAGAAAAGACACCACAACGTCGAGCTTGATGGTCTGATAAAAACTCCTGGCTCTTTAAAGACTTCGCTCCCTAGGACGATCCCCGTCCATCAATACATTCAATTTGGCATTCCCACGAAGAGCTTCCCCAAGCTTCTCTCTCGCACTTCAAATGAGGTTTCCTTTAATGTTATATTAAACACAGTTTCGGAAAATGAAGCTATCGGGAATAAATTCAAGGATAAAGGCGCATAATAACACGCGCTACAAAGTAGAATATTTGGTTCAAGATTGTGTCGTGGGTTGAAATGGGTTCAATTTAAGACGAATTTTAAAAAAATGTATATTTCAACAAGATGAAACTCTTTCATCAAAGCTAAATAAAGTTTTAGAATTGATGCACATTAAATATTTTTACAATAAAAGTAACAGAACAAGTTCTCAATTTTCACTTTAAGTCAAAATTAAACGTAAGTAAAAGGTTTTTGACAATAATCTTCTGGATTTTGAGTTTTAGCTGCGGATGCGGCTGTGATTATATTGCCTTATGAAGTTTTTATTTATTTTCAAGTATTTTAAAAGTTATAAAGTATTTCCTTCTTCTGGCTAATTTAGTTTGAGAAATTTTAACTTTTCCTTCCTTAACCACTAGAGAAATTGTGGAAATATTTAGAGTGACTCGGACAGTTAGACTGGAACGTTGATGAAATCAAATGGTGGTTCGAATGGAGGATGCGGCTGGTCGCCGTTGGCACGTTCCGCCTTTGACGAGGACTCTTGGAAGAGTGAGTGAGTGGTTCAGAGAGCTCCCCGTCCTCAGCCGACTGCCCGAGAAAATCAATGTGTTCTTCTTATATACGAAGTCCTATGACCAGCCCTGGTGTGTGTGTGAGTAGAAGGAACGACGACGAGGACGAGTCGCTCCCCTTTCTTTGCCCGAAAGAGAGCCACGAAAATGATTTGGAGTCACTTCATAGGACCACACCAGACCAATATAATACGACTAGTACTACGATTAGATGCAAGGTTAAATGAGGAATGCTCTTATCCCCCCTTCACTCGCCAGCGTGCTCGTCCTCGACTCTATCACCTTTTATTAGACGACGTAACTTACATATTATCCATTAAACTTTCATGTTTCAGTCAGCCACGAAGAAATAACACTCGAGAGGTTATATCAACATGTAGGGAAATATCTTTCGCTGGTGACTACCCTTCGTCGGTGTACCATCCCGTAATATTATGTCCCCATCTCGTCTCGTCTCGGGAAAGATTCGAGGGAAAAATCTCGTACGTTCACGTCGTCCTCTCGCTTTCTAAATTTTATGACCATGTCATTCACCTTATTTGATAGTTTTTGTCCGTATTGTTCAAAATATCATTTTCCTTTCAAAAGGACCAGTAAAACTCGGGAGTTTTTATTGAAAATGAATTTTCTCTTTTATATTGAGAAACAAATTAAAATGGCAGAAAATGGTCAATTTTTATGATCTCGTCGAAATCCAATTCTAAACAACAGTACCTATCTAATCCGTTAGTGTTGTGGTAGAGCACAAATGTAACAGAAATATAATTCGTTGAAAACATTAGAATTGTAAGCCAATATAAATGAGCAGTTTTAATTTTGACTTTTTATTCAACATACTTTCTATTGAAATTAAGCCCATTTAATTAAAGCTTAATTGACCCACTGTGCTTTTAAAGATTTCAAAATGCAATGTGGATTTGAAAAAAAAACAATTCCCTTTATGACATTCTTATTATTTGCGATGTTCATTAAGGTCATTGTTTGCATTTAGCTCATTTGTCAATTTTAACTAAGATTGAGGGATGGCCGTGCGTGAGTAGAGATTTTAGTGGTTGGAAGCCATCGAATTGGAACATAAAAAAGGAAAGGGGAGTAAATATGAGACACGATAAAAATATCCGCCCGTGCCGCCCCTAGTCCGCATTTAATGGCTCCAAAGAGTGTATATGAATGTGTCCTTGTTTTAAAAATTAAAGAACGAGGAGATATGTATGAGGAGGGGAAGAGAAAAAAGAGCATTTGCTTTTTTATAATTTAAGACACACTCGAGGTTGTAAGATTCGACTTCAACTGACAGAGACTCCAGTTTGACTAGATGACGCAGAAAGGAAAGTCTGAGTGTTTTGCTATTTCTCACTATATCATTATATCACTTCCCCAAACCCCTATGCTTCACCCCATACATCCCACTAAATATCAATTGAAATACTCGCCGTATTAACTTCGTCATATCTTTTTGAGCGAGAAAGAAGAAGAAAGCCTAACGACTCTCTTTCTCTCACGTAAGCACTAAAACAACCCTTTTCAACTTGATAAACTCCAGAAGTCAATAAACCGAACCTTACCAATGCTTCAGGATGTCCGATGAAACCTAGCTATATCAATAGTTAGAACTTGAAGCTCTTATCATTATTCTAACAATACTAAAGATAAGTAATATACCAGTAAGTAAGGTACACATGTGTCCACATGTACAATATGTATATCAGGTATCATTCTTAGAGAGCTTAATTCAACCTGCAATATATAGATATAACTAATAAGTCCCTAAAACAGAACATCTCAATATACAAGTTCATAAATCTATCTATTTTTATTACCCATTGAGTGTTCGTTAGACTGTCTTATGTGTGATTATTATATTTATGAAAAACTACAGGCATTCCTATTACTTGAGAACACGGTCAGGATAAAAACCCATTTATTTTATATGCAAAAAGTCATTAACTAATACATTGTTCCAATTTTTCTACTAGGTATACAAAATAACACCGCTAGCATTTAATATTTAATGAATAAAGCATTATTATTATCATTAAAGACGAGAGTTGTACCTTGAAGGGAGTATTAAAGAAGCAATGCATCGGACTTGTAATTATAACTGGTGAATTCTACATTTGGATATTGCTATAAAGAGTTTTATACCTTTTACTGTAGATCATATTGTTAAAGTCGAGAGCCGCGCCGCACTTATATTGGGCTTAAATCAAACTTGCATGAGAAATGATATACCTAGTTTATATTATATTATGGAAGTATGATACATTGTATGCACGAGTAGGACGCATTTAAACAGAAGTGCACTTAAAATTGCAGTAAAAGTAATGTTTAAGACCGACGGTTAACTGCTTCTTGTCGACGCTAGTGCGCTTCTCTCATGAGTGTCTCGAGTCACGGAATGAAACATCCACTTGATTTATAAGCCTAATTGTTCATATGGCTCTTTTCCACTTGAGCCAATTTAAGTCTGATGGATCACTGGCAGTGAAAAATCAAATAAAAATCAATATAATAAAACTTCATGAGAATCTCGGATATTCATTATTTTACACAATGCATCTCATATCATGTTTTCCATGATCTAATTCCTTTTAAATGTTTTTATCAATTTATAAATATACTTTATACTGGATGTCTGAGAAGTTTATGCCTATGCACTCCAAAAATCACTATTTTATTTAATCTTAAAAAATAATCATAATTTTGAAGTTCTAAAACAATATTCTTGATTATTTAGAATATTATTTATTTGTGAAATGAGGTTGTGTAGTAAAAATTTCCCTCTATAATTCTAATACTTTTCGTTGTGTGTTCAAACCTGGAACCATAAAATAATTTTATGTAATAATATGAGAACAAGATGTTTTCAAGTTTTATCAACTTTTCCTTTGAATGATTATCTTGCTTGAAAGAAGTTTAACTCTGAAAGTTGTCTCAATATTTAAGTAGCGTATTACTCCGCTATCATCATATTTGAGCCAACAAGGTTGAAGATCTTTATATAAATAAATAAATTGAGATTAAATAAATATACAAAGAACTCAGTTGTAGCCGGTTGTAGGACGAAATAGGTATCAATAAGAAGAAAATATTATATATGGAATATTCTGCATTAATATTTTTCGTCCTATATGAAGAGGTTCTGAAGAAAAAAAACATTTTGGCTCATCCAAAATTCAACTTCATTTGACTCACAACACGAATTTTCAATTGAAAATGAAAAAAGTTATTTTATTAGAGTGCTCTTATTCTGTAATTCTTGGTAAGCAAGAGCTTCCCTGTCGCACACCGAAGCCCCTTATCCATTCGAGGAACCGTAAATAAACATTTGGATCAGCGGAGATGGAGAAGTTGATTCTGGCTCCGAGACACAGAGAATGAACAAAGTTCCGCCCCAACACATTTACCAAATTTCAGGTCCAATAAATACTCATTTTCATTGTCACATAAACCTCGGGATTTTATTATGTGGGGAACTTGGCAGGTTCTCGTAGGGAGTTCTTCGACCCGCATATCCTTACAACACCTTCTTTTTTACTCGTAAGAGTTTCCATTCATGCATATGGTCCCTACATCATGACCCGAGTTAAAAATCTTCCTATCAATTGAGAAATCTGTAAATTCTGCGTAGTTATCGTAAGATTTCTATTAAGCCTGGATCCTTCTGCAGCTATGTATAGAAAATATATTTATGTATGTATTACGATGTCGACGTCCAACCAAAGCTCGTTGGTTTGTTCACTCGGCTCCTACACGCGAGACCCCAAACCTCAAAAACCTATTTGTGAAGGCTATAGGCCCAATCGATATTTCTAGAAATAAATTTAAATTTGATCGTGGAGTGAGTTAAGAGCTGAGAGCATGAAAGTTCAACTTTATTTATGAATTGAATATATATCAAGAAAATTTGGTTCTAAAGTTCTAACTTCTAACATTGAAAACTGATGGTTGTGTGAATGTCATCGAGAATCTGACGCAACTCCTCGTCTTCAAATCGCCCTTCAAGGCTGAAAAGAAAAGAATGAATAAATTAAAATTATTTTGCCATTTATACACAAATTATTTGACTTAATATAACTTAGGACTCTCGAAATAAAACGATATTTGATGTAAAAACAATCTCAAAATGACTTAAAACACGGTTTATTCGAATTGATGTTAGGAGTGCTTTCTTTAACCCAATTCATTCCATCATGTTATTTCTGATTGCGCTCAATAATAATTGTAATAAAAACAACTAATAAGATATATTCCTCATTTAATTATTTATAAAAATTTGACAAACAGCCGAATTATGATATTTATTAAGTAATAAAATCTTATAGACCGTAAGCTTAATTACAATAAATAAACAAAATATTAAGATTAATTCATATCAATCTATTACGAGATCTACAGAATTAAAACAAATGATCATATTCATATATTTTATTGTTCTAATTATAACCTTTGAATTAAGGCCTTGGCTTCTTCTGGAGTTTCCGGGCACAGGTTCGCGAGTGAAACGAGCTCAAATTTGTGAAGCTTTTTCGACATCAATGATCTATTAAGACAAATTAATAATTTTTATTTAGTAAAACATAGCTCAAATAAATTATGAGAATATAAAATGGATAATTTCAGTAAGAATGTCTTAAAGAACATATTAAATTAAATATATAAATTAAATATAATTATAACGCCCGTAGTATTCTACAATTTTTTTCAATAAATTGTAATGATTAAGATTACCCTCTCACACGGCTGATTGAGTCATTGTTTTTTAATTTTCCGAAACGGCGACAATATTCTCGAGTTTTGTGAAAAACATCGGAAAGAGTTTGCTCTTCTTCAGAAGTCTCATTTTCTTGACCCCGATAATCAAGAAGGAGGAATACTTCAGATATCATTAATGGTTCTGCATTCTCAAATTCTGAAATAATAGGTAATTAATCGGTGAGTTAATCTTTAAAAAAATAATGAATTTGGATATTAATTGCACAAATTAATTTATTTGAATAAATATGACAATATGAATAATTTAAACTACCTTTTGGAAACATCAAATCAGCAGCATCTTCTTCATTGACTTCAGAGGAGAAATTCGCAGTCATCGCCATTTTTAAAACGTGTATTTCTAAAAATGGAATTAAGTAATAAAAATTAACTCAATAAATAAGAATATTCTTTTGTTTATAATGGGTAAAAAGTTAACATTGAGAATTACCTAGTTGAGCAAGAGTTAGAATAAACTAAAGAGAGAATGAGTTTGAATGAAAGACGCAAAGAGTTGAAATCTTTTGAGTGGAATACGAGAGGTGGCAGGATCAATTCTCTCAAACAACTTGTGCTTTTTGCAAAAGATGCAGAGCAGATAAGGGAAAAACTTTCATATATATATCATTCATTTTATGTACATTGTTTATTTAGTTAATTGTAAATTATATTTGGTATATATATTTATTTTTATAATTACATTATATTATTATTTCAAATGTGAAATACTTGTAATATTGGTAATATTCGAAATGAATTTAAATTCTTCAAAACGAGACCTAGCACTTGAATCGAACTATAATGCAAATTAAGTTCAATAGTTAATTAATTATTCCACTTAATACCTGCGATTAGTAAATATCAAATCTCAATGCAAACGAAGGATGTGGAGACACCAAAGAGAGTTCGATTGTGTGAACAAAGGAGTTTTATGAAGATTTAACACATATTCCAAATTGCAATCTTGTTTCTTGTATAATTTGAATGTATTTAAACTGGAAATTATCTTTCTCACTTGGCGCTTGCAAGTTAGTTAGTTGTATAATCCGATGACATATTTTCGCAACATTATGCATGCGATGAGTTGGTAAAACTTTACGAGCAGTTTTTTTTAAATACCCACTTCCATGCCCTGATTGACAGAGCAAGTATTGAATATTTGGAACTTCTCATTTGGTTTGAAGCCAATTAGGCTCGGTTGGTCACTAAACATCCGTTAAATCACACATTCAACTGGGCTACTTTTATTCTATCACACTATTTAATATTTATATAAATATTTGACAAAAATGTAATTGTTCAATAAGAATATAATTAAATGCTTTAAAAATATTAACAAATGAAATAAAAAATTACTACTCTTTATCAATAAGTGAAGATAATAACGGTTCTACATAGTGAATGAATGCAAGGTACGTATGCTCTATTATATACTCTCTCTATATGAAATGAATGATATGCAATAAATTGAACGAGTCATTTTCATAGCATAAGTTGGAATGACATTGACATGAGTGTATATTTGAACTTTGTATATTACATTAAAAACCCTTTGATGTTTAAATAAGAAAAAGCTCTAACAATAATTTATAAATCTATTTCAAGCTGATTCGATTAGGGTTAAAAAGAGTTTCACTGATTTTGACATATGGCCGGTTTCATTAGATTTGTGAAATAGACAATATCGCCACCTGGCTGATTTAGCCCTAAAGTCAAAATTCCATAATGTTGTAGAGATAGGAAAAATCAGTTTTCTATTAGGTAAAGGGTCTCATGTTACACAATTTAGACATTTAATTTGGATTCTCACGTAGGTACATTTTAATTGCATGGAAGAAAATTGAATTTCCTATCTCTACAAC
Organism: Neelides sp. FZ-2019; assembly: GCA_009869795.1. Lineage (NCBI taxonomy): Eukaryota > Metazoa > Arthropoda > Collembola > Neelipleona > Neelidae > Neelides > Neelides sp. FZ-2019. The sequence continues at coordinate 90,005 of VJMY01000017.1, read as the reverse complement.
ATTATGAGATTTTGACTTCAGCCAGGTGGCGATATTGTCCATTTCACAAATCTAATGGATGCTTTCTTTTTTAGCCAATATTGTGAAATAAGAAGCAGATCAATAAATAAATGTTGCATAAATAATTCACGCTGTAGTGACTTACTTTTAGGGATTAGAGATTAAGATAGTCGAGACGATGGAAATGGCCAGAGTGCTTGAGGAACTTCCCGAATTCTCATAATAGGATTGAGAGAAATAAGGGATCGTAAAGTGAACCGTTAAGCATTTGGAGAGACGAACAGTATACTCTAGCCCCACACATCTCATAAATAAATTAAACCCTGTGAATTGCCTCCAGTCTCAATGTATCTTGAGAGCTGGGAAGGAGACGAGAAAGGGGAAACACCGACCGGCTGGCAAAGTCCCACAGAGCCTCCGCTCGTATTAAATGGATTGATTGGAAGTCAAGAGCTTCCTATTGTTTTATATCTCTCATTCCCATAAGCTTCACCTGGACGTCCCATAAGGAACAATCATTTATTGACCACGACGACGAGATGCAGTTACGGTCAATTATTAACTGTACCTTCTGCTCTTTGTTTCTAAATCCGTTCAATTTGTAAACATATAAATCAAATAACCTTTCAACTTCAATTTCAAACCACCTTTGTTCAAATTACACAAATAATTCTACGGAGTCTCTTCGTGGAGTCAAAGTTGATTGAACTTTTCATTTTATAATCTTACATTTAGTATTACTATTGCCATTATGTTATGTGTGTACCTTTTGCATGATGCATGACAGTACTGGTTAAGTCCTTTGTTTGGATGATATCAGCACGCATGTAGGGATGACTTTAATAACTATTGGTTATCTGAAGCTATATGAATGTTTTTATTAAATTAACATACAGTGACTATTAAGTGCTTTAAAGGTAGTTTCTTGATTCACTCGAGGCATCATCGTATCGCAATTGCGAATTAGATGGAGTCAGTGCAAATAAAGGTTTTGTAATAGCATTTAAACCAATGTCATGTAAGATGATTAAGATGAAGCCGAGCATATTAATTAAATGAACCAAGGAAAGTGGCTTGACTACTTCCTTCTTAATTTGACAGACTCTTGTGATCATTCAGGCATATGATGGGAATTTATGAAAGAACTCAGGTGGAGAACCTGCAATTAACCAGGTGGACGAAAGATGTAAATTTGAATAAAAATCATAGCATCTGAAAAAATCCTCCCTAAGCTCCTCGTTTTCTCACTTGGTTTAATATTTCGCCAAAAATGGAAGTAGAAGTATAAGCATCCTAACTCGTTTTGAAGATTAATAAAGATATACAAGAAAAGAACATGGTTAGTATTATAGCGTTAAGAGAGATGAGAAGGAATGCGGCAGGAAGACGGAAGACGACAATTCGTCTGCCAACCGGGAGGCACTTGAGAAGCCGGAGAGAAAACAAAGATTGAAAGGGAGAGTTATGGCTTCAATGGTCTTTGGATGAAAATCTTTGCTCAGTTTCCCCCTCAAGTCCCAAACTCGGCCTGGACTGACAACCAAAAAGTCAATGACACACACACACATCTCCGCTTGCACATGCATATAGTCCTGTAAAAAACAAAATGTTAATGATAAAAAGCTCCTGAGGATTGCAAGTTCGCCGTTGAATCCTTAGAGGAAGTTAAGCCGGGATAAAAAAAACACGATGCAAATATATCTCATTAGATCCTCTTATCGTCCCTTTGTGAGGGTGAACGGATGGGGACTTTGGCCAAACATCGACGGAGATAGGAGAAGAAGCTTTACTTTCCCTCATCTTCGTGAGAAGGAGAGGGAGGCTTAAGGGTATTTTCAAATAAATGGCATTATGCATATGGATCACTTCCCTTTTCAATAAATGGACCACCCTAACTGGGATAATGAATATTAAAAGTAAATAAACTTTAATAGGCTTTGACGTTTTTCCTTTTGTGTCATATATATTGATTTTTTAAAACGTAAATAAAGCTTGTGAATGTGTGTGATTGCGAGAAAATAATTTAGATTTTCGTTTTCCTTATTTTTGTTGAGGGTGTGGCATTTGCCATCAGGTCTAATATACAGTTAAAGTCACTACATATAGATTCGTGGTACGGGATAATTAGGAGAGGAGATGCAATTCTGGTGATTGATTCCTACTGTGAGAGAAAGAATGTGATTTCTTCGAGCTTCGAGGCTTAAAGCTCTACGTCTTGATGATAATGATAGGAAAAGACCGAGCTTATTAAATTTTACATTTTAGACATGTTGGGAAAGTGATTGATGGAAATTTAAATCCACGAAAATCCTTCCGGCCTGGAAAAAGAATTGAGGATGATAAGAACAATAAGAAGAGTTCAATAGCAGCTCGTCCATTATTGGGTAGATATAAATTAATTTTATTGCAGTTTAAAGCTTATAAACATGGTCTGGCTCACGATTAGCATATTATTCAAGATTCATTTCTGATACTGTCAGAGTGAACGTGAATTAAAAAATGTGTTCCCACTCTGAGGAACTGATGAAGGTCAATGGCTGGTTGCGGAAGAAGAAGAAGAAGAGTCCCCACATCACCAGAATTTGATGAGGGATGGGCGACGAGGAATTGAGGAAGTAGTCAAACTTGTGTTCTTCTTGTGTCCGGTCATTGCATTTCTCAAACTAACCCTAACAACCCACATAGACCTCAAATTTAATTCCTCAGCCCCGCAGTCGGAATCTTCATCAGATAAACAAAGGGAAGACCAAGTTCTTCTTTTTACCATCGGCGTTTTACAATCAACGAACAACGGGATCTTTGTTAACAAACGAAAGTTCGAGCCCGTTCTTTACCCTTTCATTGGGATTGATGAGAATGTCATTATGCCAATATGCATTTGACACAACTGTTCTTTTATCCATTGTTTATTCAACTTTTACTCTCATGATTTTTTGCTTTTCTGTGCGATACTCAATACTGTCTTTACCCACCATTTAATCATCATTTGTTTTCATTATTTTTACTTGATAAATTCTGCCGAGGAATAACAGTGTAAAACTTATTATATCTAATCATATTATTTATATTTACTAACATTTTAATTGCCATTTTGTAAATTGGGAAGATTTACTAATTTGAATCTAATGAGATGGATCCTAATGTTCGGTGGGTGTTCTCGTCTCATTTACGACCAAAGATTATGTAGGTATTGTTCTGTATTGTTATGCATTGTTATCAGCTGTAAGCACAATTTAGTATTTAGTTGTAAACTTTGTAGATATGAAAAAGTAAAAAATGTTTCAAATTTCACTGGTTTGATTGAATGATTATTAATGTCACTTTAACCATATTGCAGTCAAATTAAGAGAAAATGCATTTCTTTACTCGTCTGTTACTCTTGGTCTGTCTGAAGTTGACCAAATTGACCGACAAACTCCCAAACAAAACAAACCAGAGAGCAAGTGAATTTTTATCTTACATTTGGGAATAATATTGTTGAATTTTCTTTGAATATCAGTAGGTGGGAACCTCAGACACCGTAAAAATTAATTGTTTGGTTTTGAAGTTTGTTTACTCTTTCCATTCTCTTTTTTATTTTTGATAATTACCTATTTCTTCAATTTATAAAAAAGTCTTCTTAGCCAAAGCCAAATAGTCTTTATAGTTAAGTATTTCGTACAAATTTTTAAGAACTTTGTTGAAGGAAAAGTGTATATTTATGAAAACTTTAATAATACGCAAATAAATGCATCTATTGTTAATATTATTAAATAATTCTTATTAAAAATCCTGAAATTTATGAAAAAAGTCTTTAGATTAGGTTAAGCTAGGTTAATAATAAATATAATATAAAAAAACTTAGGTATGCGTAATGTAGATGTAAATTATATTATATATTATTTACCTTTAGATGTATCAATATTATAATTTTAAACAAATTATAATTTGCATTTCACAATTGATTGAAATTTTCTAAATGTAAATTCAACATGAATTATGAATAGTTATCAAAATAACGATTAGACCACCAAATTTAAAAATTTATACATATGAAAATATGAAATAATTGAGCTTAAACATATAAATAGTATTACAATAATAATGAATGTAAATAATGGAATGAACATAAAGGTCGATTTTTTTTATTACAGAACAGTTACAGAATAAAAATCCAATGGACAATTCATATTATTTATTTATTATTTATCATTGAAAGAATGACTCCTTTTATAAAGCGTCTACAGCTCTGTCTCTGTATTTAATAAAAAAAATTTTCTTGAATTAAATTCTTTTAAAAGCTTTGTTTTTCTCTGAAAGTCTTGAAGCAAATATAAATCACTCACCTTTAGTGACATTATTTATATTTATATTTTCAACCTTGCAAAATATTGTCAACATAAAATATCCTAGAATTCAAAGTTCCTTTGAACTATAAATATTAATAACAAGAATGGTCTGTCTGACCTTATGCAGTTGGCATTTGCATTTATGAATTGAAATTTCTTAGCAATTAATGGCGAGTGAAATGGTTAAAATGTGAATTGATCTTCCGGTCTCTGCATCATCGCGACACATCACTCATAGGAAATTCCATGATATTCACATAAGGTAAAGCATTATATACCTATGTAAATGGAGGATTTCTCTACCTGTTGTAAGCGAATCATTACATATTATATCCCTATCCTTAACCTATACCTACCCTTTCAATTGTAATATGCGGATTGAACATTTGCTTCATCTCTGCTCACATAAGCCACCTCACTCTTTTCCACCTCCAATTCTGCATAGGGAGATTATATTGGGCTGAGTGAATGGAAGAGGTAAGATAAGGTAGAGCGAGTAAAACTTCCACGGCAGTAACTCCAAGTAGGAGCTACTAGGAACAATTCACGAACTACTCGGCTTCTTCATCACATCTCGTCAAGACTTGAACTATTGGAGGCTCCGAGCAACTTGGAACTTTAATTTTCTTACTTTTCTCCAAATTTTATTTATTTTCATTGTTCAAAGTGAACTTCTCTAGACGACTCAAAACGGGCGAAAACCATCGAAACCTAAAACGAGGTTATTTGAGAGTTGAGTTATTCTCAACGTTCCTTTTATACAGAAGGTAAATCCATAAAAGATTTTCACGTATCGATCACCCACTAACCCTTATCAAAATCCTGATCCCTTCTTCCTCACTCTCCATTATAATACAAGGTAGTGAGTGAGCAAATATTTAGGATTTTATTGATCATTTTTATTCCATTCCCGGTTCTTCTCTTATATTTCATCTCATGCATTTTTCAACGGTATGTTTCTGGATATAAAAATATAGGCATTCTCTTTAATATCTACCTAAATAAGATATGAACAAACCTTAAAAGTATCAAATATAACTGGAAAATAGAATTAGCTTGAGTTTTTGAGTTTTTAGTCTGACCATATAAAGGATTTTTCATATGTATATCTCTTATTTCATGTATGAATATAAAGATTTCCTTGGTGGTGTCACTTTAGTTTAAAAGCAAAGTCTCGCTCGAGTCCTAGCTCCTGGGCTTTAAAAGAGTAAATTCATAAGATTATTTGTTAAGGCTGACCTAAAATTAAATTTAGTGAAGGTCGCTTCTCTTTGACGCCAATTCCAAATCATGTCATGTTCGGGAAAGAGAAGTGCCACTCTTCGAGAGTGTCCAATAACGACTCAAACGACTTGACATTTGCCAACCTCTGTTTCACCAACTGTCACCCCATCTCATTAACACCTCCGTTTTAATTGAGTTTCAATGCAAGGGCTTCTTTTCCACTTCTTTGCAAAGTGGCATTTAGTAAAAGGCACAACAAAACACATGCAACCAATGTCAGGATTTGTCATTGCATGTGAAGTTGCATTCTTCCTTTCTCACAATTGTTTGTTTATTTATAATACTTTTATTTTCTTTAACTCTGCATTTGTCCTTTGGCTTTTATGCGTATTGAAGAGAGGACATTTGAATTCCAAGTGTCTTTTCTAGGGTATTATTGCAGAACGATGGCTCACTTGCAATTTTCACATTCTCATTAAATAAATACAAGTTGAGAGATTTAGAGTTTAAGGAAGTTTGAATAGAAAAGTTTGCAATTCCAATTAACAAGGATTTGAACAAATGGCAAAACATATCGAAAGGCTTGGAATTCATTATATGCGAGATTATGATTGTTTTTAAATTTCCTTAAATTGCAAATCTTATTGGATGGAACTGGCATGGAACCATAATAGGTATACATACAAGAAGAATGAGAATTAGAATGCTTTTCTATTACAAATCTAGAGTTTGGTCTGAACCTTCGTATTCAATTCATGTTCAATTTACAATTGGCAAATAAAATAATTGTTCCCTTTTGTAATTTTACACGTTGATTTGAATAATTAGAATAAACACAGGAGCTCCATTTGTAAAATAATCCAATTAAATGAACAAGTAATTGTGCATTTCAATTGGAATGGTTCAATGTTTAATCGCTCAATGTGTATTTTTACCTTTGCCATCTCCATATTATTCTTACAAGAGTGTAATTTGAGTAGGAGGAATATTAGTATAAGTACAACATCTGAATTTAATGATTGTATACTCAAGTAATTTGTCGGGAGATGTAAAAAACCATTGCATGATTTACTTAAATTAGCTTTATGACGTACAGAGGCTCATCTCGAACTTAATTGTCAAATTGCAAAGGAGAAACCTATTCCATTTAGGCCTACATGAATATATACATAAGTAGGAATATGAAATCTTGAAATTAAATTCCCTTCTTTTTTCACAGACGTTCTTAAGACAGTTGGCTTAAGCATTTGAAAGAGCGAATATGGCAATGGAGACGGTGACGCCGGGGAAAGCTGAGAGTCAAGTGACGCTCGCGAGTAGAGCTGGGCCTGATATAAGGTAACTTTATCCCTTCGACTCTTCCCTATTAATATTCATATGAATTCTAGAAATCTAAGAAGTCATTTCGCTTAATTGAATGTACAAATAAAACTTCTTGGGTTTGCGCTTTGCCATCATTTACGAGAATTCCATGATATCATAAATAATGTATTTGTTCAATTAGTTTGATTCTTCATAAGAATTAGCAAAAATGAATCACGTCATTAGAGTTTAAAAATTACAAAACGAACATGTGAAAAACTAGGATTTTAATTAAAGTTTGAATCCATTGCTCATATGCACTTGAAAATGCATTTCACTCACTTTTACATAAGCTCACACGAGCAAAATACAGGGTGATATATTACTAAATATGAAGTTTAGACGTAATTTCAAATTCATTGAGATGTACAGATGCACAAGGATTCTAGATTTAATTGCGTAGGTTCAAGGCATCTACTACGACGCACTTTCTCCGTTTAATTAGCTAGGAGATGTCGTCGAAATGAAAGACGGGTGATTAGCAATTTGGCATAACCAAAAAGAAGACTGATGCATTGCCCCAAAATTGAGATTATATGCCAAGTGTACACCACTCATACGCTTGTAACTTTCATATGTCATATGACATTATGGACTGCAGCGAGTTTTGGGTAGTGGCGATTCAATGCAATGATAGCTCAATTAATCATCCTAGATTTGACAGAAGGCGGGCAGTTGAAGTTAATAAGAGGACTTCTCCCTTTAACTTCATATCTCATATAACCCTCCGTCCTCATCAACTCGCACACATTTAATGTGATAATATGCATCTAATGGGTTTATGGGAGTCAAAGGGTGCAAGTCTTTACGATCACTTTCCTAATCTCCTATTCCATCTTTGAGCATATTCTTCCTTCTTTGTAAGATGCGAGCATATGAAGAGATTGAATTTGAGTGAAGCGAATTAGGAGTGTGTTGGGTTGGGGTTCTTTTCCATATAACTCTCCTATTATATTCTTTAACCGTACCAGCAGAGTGAGTATAATGGAGATTGAATGACACTGCCGAGTAGGAAGCTCGGCCTTTTCACGTACCTTATTCTTACGCAACATTAATAAGCGGCCCGATAATGAAGAGTGAAGGATGTATTTAGATCAATGACCCGCGGAACCATATATATTTGATCTATTATTCAAAGATTACATTCATGCTCTATAACTATTTATGATTTATTAGTAAACATTGTTTATTAAATTCAATTTTACATCATCAATATTCTTTATAGAAAAGTAAATATTGAGAACCATTGATGAATTGTGCATTTGTATGTTATTAGATATTTAGATATTAAGTTGTAAAATTCCAATTTCCTATCATAAATGAATTGCGTTCTATTCACTAATTGTATACGAGTGTGAGCATTGCCGTGTTTTTAAAATGTTTTGTTTTTCTGATAATTTTATCTTTCATTTCGTGACTAGTGACATTATTTTACAATTTTTACTGCAAAGACTGAGAACCCAAATAGGTGAAGCTAGAAAAAATTCAATTTGTATTCAAGGAAGGAGAATTTCCATTTAGCAGATTTTCTCGTGGAGTGAATAATCTTTGGTGAGCATTTGAGAGTTCATTTTCTCCTTTATTTGGCAAATGACTCACGATACAGTGGTTACTCTCATATTCCCTTGTTTGTATTAAATTGCATTCAACAAACGAGATCATTTGAGAATTGTAATTCTTAAATTAAGAAATTGACTGACCATTCTGGAGGCATGTGTGTTGTTTGTTAAGTAATATTGGACTTGTAACTGAGATAAGGTATCATTTATTATGGCTTCATTATCTCACCATTATTATCTTCCCATCAGGAACTCTCGCTCGAAAATTCTTTTCGACTCCTTCATAAACTTAATGTACATTCAATGAACCTTTTTTAATTCCAATGAATTCAAGGTGTTGAAAGATAGGAACGGAAGCACCGTGGGAAATGTGATACCATAAGGACTGGATTATTATCGGCCATTTAAGTGTTATTTTCCCCTATTCAAATGCATAGAATCTTCTCTATTGAATTATTCATTCAAATGCATTCAAGGGTTAATTCAAAGATTCTTGGAGAGTAAAATAAAATTACGACGTTGTAAATAAATAGCTTACTTTTCGACTTTCATCGATACTCGTACAAAATTTACGTCTCATTGAATGGGAATGGAATACCAATTTGGGTTGGGCGTCCGCTATTCTTCATACATTTTACTTATTTATGCATATTTGGATGTGTGTGCCTGAGTGAGTATAAAACGGCTGAGTGGATGGAAGCTCTGAGCTTTGCATGTAGTACGAGATGAATTGAAAATGACAGGTTCATTCAATCTTACTTTCCTCTCATTAGGAAATTTTATTATTATTAAGTTTATCCATACCTATGTGCCTTCTATGTTCATCCAACCGTTATTGTAGGGAATATGAATACAGCCACAGCGTATGTAGGAATATAATATAAGTTGGTATACTACAATATAGGAAGAAATAGCTTTTTAATGTATTTAAGTGGGTATATACATTATAATTTATAAATGCAAGTGGACTACATGTAATTATTAATATTATAGAAATACGAAACGGTTGATTATAAATTTTATCAAGCGATTTATCAAACCCTTCCGAGTTAAACTTACGTACGGTTAAGGAGGGGCAAGTGAAAGTACGATAATTCAACTTATCACTTCACATTCAGTAATATACTTACTTCAAAACACTTTAAATGCAAAGCAAGTATTTGACTAATTTTATATTTGCAAATATGCAAGTTGTAGGTCTGCAAGAATTTTAATCCACTTAATACAAAAAGTTATACATACTTAAGCATAAACTTTTTAAATAATTTTTCTTTTGGATTGTCAATATGGAAAAGTCTAATAAATGTCCAATTCGTGAGGATGCACCTTCATTTACCATATGCACAAAAATATTTATGAATATTTATGCAAGAGGAAGTTTCCTATTCTTGTTTTGAGTCATTCAAATGAAAGAACTACAATTCATCCCAAACGATGAATTTGGCATGAATCTCGTGAATTCAGACAATTTGACTCTTGTGCTTGAAAAACTCGTCACATCCTTCAATTTAGGAAAAAAATTGTCATCGCTTTCCTTTTACTGCAGGGAAAATATGTTTTGTTTCTTTAAATTGTCACTTGTTTGTCAAATTCCTTCTTTGGAATAGTAAAATATTGAACAAGTTAAAATATAATAACAAGAGGCATCTTCGTAAATCATAATTAATTTGCATTGTTATTATGCAAATAGTTTCACAAGAGTTTTCAATTTTTTCTTTAGAGTAATTATTTGAAAGGAAAACCATTGAAATTGAACAATTAATATTTCACTCTTTTCTCGTTGAGTCATCTCTCGTTCATATTAAGAGCATTACATAAATGAAGAATTCGCCAAATTGTAAAATAAAAATGCAAAAAAACGTTCATTCAACTTTTCTTCTAGTCTGCTTGTCTCCGGTGCTGTAAAATGTGTACAATCAGGTTATGCAAAAGATGAAAGAGAATGAAGGATAATCGCATGGTTCTTTGGGCTGAATCCCAAATGCCCTTTGCACCTGCTTGGCTCATCTTGGGCTTATTTTACAAGGCCTGGAAGATCAAAGGGTGTTAATTATTATACAATGAATGAGATTACTTCGTTAAACACGTCTTCCCTATTAAAATTACACTGACTGAGAGTATTAACTTTCGAGTGAATGGTAATTAATAAAAAATCCCACGAGGTGCAGTGATGATCTTCGTCCACTTGAGTGAGGGTGATGAGAAGTTTAGCTATATATAGAGAGTTATACCCATTAATTTACATGCTCACTATTTATGGGCAATGACTTTCGTCTGTCTCATCGACTCAATAGGTTGTCTGGCTCATCTTCTGGCTCATCTTCAAGTCTTTGAAACATTTACAAATTATATTTTTTAAACTTATTTTAATTCTGAGCACTTGCTTGCACATCATCGCCCAGGTGGTCAGTGCTTTGATTATAAAACCCGATTTTCTTGTTCAGAAAAGACAGGCAATTTTTAAAAAGCTTTTTTTAATTTTAAGCGAATTGTGGAAAGATTCATGTTTTTTATATTTTTTAATTAAATAAATATTATATATATTAATTGTAATATTATTTGCAATTTCAAAATAGTTTTTAACACAATTTGAAAAAGCGCTTAAAGAGAAAGTATTTGTGATAACAATGCAAATCGGTAGCATGTTGATGAAAGGATAAATTATTAATCAATGAAATTGAACCTAAACCTTGAATTTCAAATCAATCTAATTTTATTGAAAAAGTAATTACTTAAAGGCATAGAGTCATCTGATATACCTCGTTTTAGAAAAGATTTTCATCTTCTTATATTATAAGACAGCGTTATAATGTAGACATAATATGCATTTGGAAAACCAATGATGCAGTGCAGAAGTTTTACTCATTCAAACCCCAATATTCATACATCTAAATTAATAGCGAGTATATAGTAGAAGTTCACTAAAATGGCTAAAAAATTGCAACATAATGAAATTTAAATGGGAAAATTGGCCTTAACTCATGCGACGAGAGAATCTCTTTGAAAAATCTACTCAGCCATGTAGGTAGATTGTTGATGTACGTGTTTTATACAATTTCAGCATAGCGTCTATCATGTGAAGTCTGTGGATATTGAGAAAAATTATGCGTTTTCTGTGATTTGTGTGAGAGGAACATGCAATGAAGGATGAAAATAGGATTAAATTCCATAAGATTCTTCCTCCTGCAAATTCCCCCTTTACTTCCACGCTCTCATTCCTCCTCGCCACAAAGAGACTCCTTTAACTCTCATGAAGAACACACACGTTTGACGAGAAGCTCATATAACTTTAATCAACCGAGCGTTCTCATAAACATTTCATATGATTATTTAAACTCATTTCAATCAATTGCATGTGGAACGCAAAGTCATGAGGTCAAATATAGAGGTATAGAGGATGACACGAGTTAAAAATCTGGAATACCTCATGGTCAAAATCCATTGTTAAAATACTTAAATTGTATTAGACTCAAACGAGACGATTTTCCTCATTGTTCAAAGTCTGGTGATTTAAAAATGTTGATGAAAAACGCTATAATTCTTTAAGCCCCGCAGATTTAAATTGCACTTATCCTGGCTGCATGTTTAAAAATACCATTAAATTAAATTATTCATTTACATAAGTAATTTATTTAATAAAAAAATTATAACTTTAAATTTTTTAGATTAACTTGACCAATTTGTTGTTCAATTTATTATTATAAATTACGAAAGAGAAATAATAAAGTACTTAAATATTTTAAATGGGGTGAAGCTTTTGAAAATGCATTTATCCTCATTCTCCCATTCCAAATCTTCATTGAAAAGGAAGAGAAGATGAAAATATTTTGAGAAAGTGAAATCATGGTTTGAGGCAGGTGAGGCTAAGCTGAATCCTTGACCAGAAGGAATTCTCAAAATACGGACGTCTCTTTGTACAAAAAATTAAACCTCGACGGTAATTCATAAGTGGAAGTCAAGAGGAATGCTTGGTGAGACGGAGAACAATGGTCATCTTTTTAGAGTTACACGGCTTCTCATCCAACTACCAGTTTTTACTATGTTTCTAATAAGAGAAATGGTAAATTAGGAATGGGGAAAAATTATGAAGAATTTTCAACACTCGAGAAGGGTTTATTGGAGAAATCTCCTGTAAAGATCAGTTTTATCACGTGTAGAAAAATTAGCCACTTTCGGTAAAGCTTTGTTAAAGAGAAATCTATAAGAATTACGTTACGAGTTCTATTAGAGTAATTCTTGAGTATAGAAAGAGTCACGCTGTTGCGGCAAAGTTTTGATAATGACTTTGTCTTGCTCGTATCAAGATAATCAGAGGACATGTAGAGTAATTGAGTACTTAAATAAATAACTATGTTTTATGTTCAATTTAAACTTTACAACTAACATACAAGAAGTATCAACAAGATTACTATTAGACTTCTTATATGTATGTATATCTACAATGTAGTACAATGCTTGCTTGCTCTCATATCTAAAAATTAATAGTGCAGAAATGATATAAAATTAAAAATTATGTAAACCGTAAACATTACAATTGACATAAGAAATACCCATTTTAACGAATTGAAAGAAAAAAACTTAATTACAAATAGTAATATTAAAGCTTTTTTAAATATTATTTTTGTATTGTGCTAAATATATATATATATCAAATCATAATCTAAATATATAATCATCAGAATTAAAAGCTAATTGTTGACTTTGAAGTAAACATTTTTCATTTGTCATGTTAAATTTTGTATTTAAACATATTGAAGTTCAAATTATTGTAATTTATAATAATTATTGATGTAAAGTATGATGTCTATGAACATTGTATGACACATTAATAAACTAATGTGCATACTAAGGACATTCAATATTTGAAAACATTACGAAATGTTCAAACAGAGGTGGTGACACGTATGTAAATTACCTTGTCCAACAATTGAAAAACTAATTGCTTTATGCTCACAAAAATGTTTCTTTAAATATACTATAACGTCATACATATTAATATGTAAACATCTGAGTAAATGTTTACTTATTAATATAACTCACAATTAAATAAATAATTAAACCTTTATCTATTTACCAATAACTAATAAATACTTGGCAGTTTTGAAAGTATGAATAGGAAATGACAAATTTCATGATCGTATTTATCTACATCGAGTGACGATCGTGTTTTTCAGAAAAGCTTTTATCAGTAATAATAATATGTAATGCTTACGTATGTTTATATTTCTTTGAATTAATTGTAAGATTGAACAATTAAATAATCTCAATTTATTTTTCTTTGAATTCTATTAATGATATATAGCATTAACTTGGTTTTGTTTTAATACTGTTAATTATTATTAAAAATAATAAATTCTCATTCGACTCTAATAATTACATACAAAACAATAAAGAATAAATGCCCTAAAATAATTAATAATTATAACCTTTAAATAAAAATCAAACAAAAGACGTCTAAATAAATCTTTTGACTCAGATTGTTACTGAGATCAAAAATGAGACCTTTATTTCTTACTGGGTCGTTCATTGTAATCGTAACATTAAGAGCTAACTTATTTTGCGCTCTCGTGAACTCAAGATTGTTACCGAACTTCACTGCTCTATATTTTGAACGTATGGGCAATGCAGAATTTGCACATGCTTTTTTGCGTATGAGTATATCATAATGATCTCTGTATCTCAATACGTATTTTCTTTCTCTAACCTTAATAGCTAGGAGTAGAGCAATTTTTGACTAGTGCAGTCTCGTAAGTTCAACTCTTATATTATTACAATTGGTAATCAAGTTTGAACTACTGTAGACACACATATACTCTAATACTTATGTGAATTTGAGTGTATATTAAAAATGAAAAAATAATGTTCATCATAACTTGATAGCATTACTCAGAATTAAGCAAAGGTAGCCGAAACTTTAATGTATTGGAGTGGGCAAGTGAGCAAGAAAGGAATCAGAAAGCGTTACTAAACGCGAAATAACATTAAACTTCCTCTTTTCTTAACGCGTATGAAGTAAGAGTTAGTGAGTTTATAAATGCTCCGGTAAGCAGAGTTGGAAGACACTCACTTAGAGTGAAATTAAATCAAGTTTACTTCATAACATGGTTCAGGAAGTTTTAATTTTTACATAATATTTCATACTATACAGACGGCCTAAGTTAAATAGAATATGGTGAGTAATTTTTAATTATAGATGTTTATTTTAACTTGAATGGGTCTCAAAGTTCCGTACTTTTACTTAAATATTTTTTTCCTCATATTTACCAAAAAAAACCTATATTTAAACATCTTTTTTACAACTTTTAAGGATACAAAATACAAACTGAACCGTTAAATAAGTTAGAGTACAAGTTTATCTCTAATTATAATGATGCTCTTTTCTACTACATAGCTTATTGTATAGCTAGATATATTGAACTTCGTCGTTCGTTACGACCGGAAAGTTAAACTTTTATCCACGAAATCGTAAAATGAAAGAGAAAACAGAAAAATGAGTTGGATGCCACTTAAAATTTGTTCATACAAACATTGCTTAATTTAATTTCTTCCTAATACCTCTAACCTTATTGGTATAAGTATTAAATAGTGGGAGCGACTATGCTAATAGAAACTTAACTTTTACATCATATAGCAAGGATATTCCATTTAGAAATTTAAGAGTTGAGTAAAGTAAATAAAGATGTGTATGAACAATAATGTTCAAAATTCCAGACACAAAGGTGTAGTAAAAGGACTAAAAGCCTTTAGTTTTTATTTTGTCCTATTAAGCTTTGCATAGTTATGTAAATATAGAACAAAAAATTATGTTCAAAGGAAGCCTTGATGAAAGTTAAAGTTAGATTAAATAATTTATTTAATTTTAGGTACACTATTTTAAACTGTTATATTGATAATTACAGAAAAAGAAAATTTTTTTGATAAAATTTTACTAGTTATTTTTTTAATACGAACGAAAAACGAATCAAGTAATATTATTTTCAAATTAAATAATTTACTCAATCGCCATGAGCAAATAATGGCGTACGAGTATATACCAAGATGTGTACGTATTTACGTGTGCCTATTTGGTTGAAGGCTTTAACAGTAAATTCTGCATTTTGAAAAGGGTCATCAATAATTCAACGTTCTTTGCATGCAAAATGATACAGAGTTGAGATAAATTGGCATAAAATGAAAAGAAAATCTCACTTATGGTGAGGATGAAAGAAAAAGTCTCTCGTTGTTATTGTGCATCTTTTTATTCTCAAAGTAAAAAACTTACGAGAGGATTTCAAGAAGAAAAAAAATAAATTCCATCATCCAACTCTTCCTCTTTGTTTAAACTCTAATCACCGACAGCTTAATTAAATTTCACAAAAGATAAAATTTGAAAATAATTTTTTTAAATATGACAATTAAAAATTAATGTCATTTTCATAATCTCTTAACGTTTGACGTTTAATGTTATATGATATCAATCCGGATATAAGATATTCTGTGAGACGATTACAAGTTTTAATAATGCGAATAAATAATTAGGTACAATTGAGAATTTGAACTTTCATGTAAATGTCTAAAGAAATATTTTTTTCATTTTCTGTAAGCTATAATTTCAACCATTGTAATTTTAATTTTTTCTCCATATTTGTGAAAGTTTGTCAATTAGTCAAATTGACGTTTTTATTGCTTGTTTCACTTTTTGTTTATTTAGTTCGATAATTCAATATGGGTATTCAAGCGTTTCAAATATACCTACAATATTTTGAACATGAGTATAATGAGGATTGATGATTATTTGACAATAAACTCACTATATTGAGACAAGGCATCCCTTTCTTGAAATTACAATTTTCCTATTAAACATCTAATAATAATAGCGAATTCATTAGAAGTACAAAGTTGGGAGATTTTTTCTAATTATTCATGACATGAAGTGAATTGATTGCATAGATATGTCATTTATCCTAAGTTCTGAGAATTGTACAATGTTTTTTGCAACTCAATTTTTATTATCCATTCAATTTTGCATTCTTTCAAAAGAGTCCCGCATAAAAAGTCAAAAAAAGAAACAGTAGTCATATAAATTATTTTTGAGGCCAGGTTTCTACCTGCATATAATTACCATCAAAATGCATTAAGATCATCTGATCGCCTCCTCACATTGGTTTGAATAGAAAGTTTAAAAATGGCCATAACTGCATGTTTCTCCAGGGCCTTGAACTTGACAAACCAGGAAAACTCAATTTTGAAAATTAAATTTTTTGATGCAACCCTTCGTGATCATCTCTATAAATGAGTGCAGTTTTTCCAAACTGAATCCTTTTGCGTCAAACGTGAAAATCGAATGAAGTGAACTTCAAAAGTGTGTTATCCAAGAGTTTGTTTATTGTTTTTGATGGGGGCATTAGAAAGAAGTTGATTATTTTTAAAGCTCGAAAGACTCGTCTTGGATATATTGAAGGGACGATATGAAACTTGAGTTTCAGGAATTGAAAAGAAGATGAGTTTGTTCAATTGACCCAATTCCTACATTCACCAGCGAACAACTCTCATTACCAAACCACGAAATCATTATCTACCAACTTGCCCCTTCTTCTTCCTCTGAAAAAAACTCAAATGGGAATGACAACGATTCCATAATCCACATAGGTAAAGGAGATATTCCCCTCGTCTGGTTCAAACTCACAGACTCGTTGTTCCATATAGAATTTGAGTCTTTCTTGTTCATAAAAACTTGATCACCGGGAAATCTTATTCTAATTTCCAACAATGTAAGCACACACACATAAGGAACTAAAATGTGTATGATTCACATTTTGAGTTAAACTATAATACTTAATAGTTTTTAACCAATGTTAAGTACAGCTTGATTTAGCGAAGCTCCTCCCGTCTCTCTGCCCCACACATCAGGAGTTTATTAGGAACTGATACATTTTTCATCCTTACAATTGAGAAATGACATACTTATGATTGTTTTATGATCTCGCTTACACCACTTTGATAATTCAATTCCAACCCTTGATGACCTTAAAAAAGGAGTATTAGTGATTTGGATCATAAATTTTATATTCTTGCCGATGAGGCGAGATTCCGATATTTGAATCCACTATTGCCAATCAAAGGATTTTTCTCGTTCTTAAAACCACTTATGAGCTTATTACCCATTTGACTCATTTACATAATGATTCATAATAAAATTATTCCTTTGTCCAAACTTATTTGGCTTTAGCTCAAAAGGATCTTGGACATTTGATTTTCTATTTTTTTTCCTTTTTTCCTTTCAAATGTACAGTTCGGGGTTGAAGGAAAAGCAAATTGGAGCATTTGGAGAACTCAAAGAATGAGTTGAAAAGAATGATCAAAATGACCATTGATTCATTGCGGCTCTGTTCATGAATGCTAATTGTACTTCATTCTTCCTTTGGTCATTAACTAATTAGAGCGGAGTTTTCTCAGCGGACCAACTGCGCCATTTGACTTCCCTCCTCATTGATCTTCTGGGCATTCAGAGTTTTATTCAATACATCTCTCTTTATCAAAACACAATGATCGTTGATGCTTTTAATTGAAATTTATTGCATCTTGAGTGCTTAATTTACAACCGTTTCACTTGACTCAATTTTATTTCCTTTAATCTCTTTTCCTCTCGAATTTGTAAATTCGTACGATAGATACTAACATGAGTTGAACTAATAATATCGTTAGCGTGATCCATACAAATTCCACATCAATACAATTTACAATCATTTTTTCATTATACCTACAGTTTATAGGGTATAGCCTTAAGGATAAGTTACAGATGAAATTTTATTCATTTTGAGGGAATTTCTCTATATTCTCATTTTACCCAATTGAAACATTTCTTTAAAATATTTAGAAGCACACAATTCTAGTAAATGCTTATAGTAGATCTGTAACAAACTTGAATTAAATATGTTTATAATAACTAGACATGTTTCATTCATTCATATATTAAAAGAATAATTTTTTACAAGAAATAAACTCAAATAATCTCATTAACAATAAGTTGGCGTTGTTTATATTTATCAAAATGTATTTATCTTTTCAAAAAGAGTTGCAGCAGTTTTTACTTTCTACTCACTGACTTTGAGTTTACAACGAGTTAAAATTGGATAAAGACAATTCATCACTCAACAGTTTATGAGAAGTGAATCACGTCATTTGCATCATTGAGATTAAAACGGAAGACCTCGGCTCCTCTCAGGAGGTTTGAAACCTGATGTTGGAATTATGAGAGCGCAAAGTGATGTCTTTGACAAGTCGAGTGTCATCGTTCTCATCTTAACTTCGAAAGTCAACTCGTCTATGAATAACGGGGATATTAAGAAGCGAAGCGGAGAAGGAATCAAGAGGGAAAGTTCTAATAAAAGAAAACCTCTTTCATAAATTCATATATCTCTCATTGACAATAAGGAAAGACATTTATCAGAATATTCGCAGTTCTCTGACTTTTACACTTCGTAAGTACCAAGTCACATCTCTCATAAATAGTGCATATATACATAACATGGCATTTATAAGTACAAAAAATGATGCATAAAACATTCTGTGTAAAAATATACTGAAATATATAAAGTAAAAGTAGAAGATAATAAGAAAAGAAAATAGGTAAAAGAGCACGCGAATCACCTCGACGTACTTTTTACATTTAAACCAAAAAGAAGGCTTCTCCGTAAACTTCTTCAACACGTATAGGAAAGATAAGAAGATTTGAAGGAGATTAATAAACTTAGAGAGGGATGTTGGACTAAAAGGACTCATTGTGGACAGAGAGTAGGAGGAATGAAAATATTATGGAAGATTTATGATCAGCGTGTAGGAAGAGATTTGATCGTATATGAGAAACTCGGACTTTTCGTCTTATGATCATTATACTTACTTGATACAAAATCTTAGAGTGTATCGAGAGAGCATTAAGTCTTAGAGGACTTGATGACTCTTTTAACATTTTGGGACCAATGAGTCTCTCCCAGTCAGTCAGTCAGCTCAGTCAGTTGTTCCTCTAAAAGAGTGTAGTGAACTATAGTTTAGTAGTTGATCATATATAGGGCAATTTCTTTTATAAATTGCTCTTTTTTAAAAAACTAAAAGTAAGTCTATGGATGTGCACTAGAAAGGAGATTTGAAGTGAGGAGGTTCGGGTCGTTCGAGGAGGTCCTTGGAAAAACCTGACATCCATAGCGTGTCTGTGTCAATTCTCCCTCTTATATAATATACCGGCGTGTTCGAAAGTGATGGTTAGATTTTGGCTCGATCGGATTCTCCGACCCGCCTGCCTTTTCCTTCCCATCCCTCCGATCAGTCAAAATATATAACGAAAGAGACAGGGAATCCTAACCCCAGTCAGTGTCACTCCCGTGTTCAACACACAACATCCCTAGTTCTTCCGGATGAGTTTATACAAACCTTGAATTGCTCCCACATTAATTCCAAGTTATCCAAATATTTTTTCGTTTGGATTGACCTACATTTTATTATCCAAATAAATACTTTGATGTCGAGTCATTAAATAAAAATATTAAACTAATGGTTGATTAAATCCTTTTAATATACAGAAAAGAGAATTATTAGTTTTCTGCAAATATAAAATTGGAACTTGATTGTGTTAAGTGAAGAATCTTCGTTTCAACTCACGTCACGTTCAGAGTTTGACTCAACTCCTTTAGCAATTTTAATAGCTCCATGTGCTCTAAATTTCAAGCTCAACCAAGGAGTTGGAGTTATTGTAAGGAGTATTTGTGCTTATTAAAGTTTTTAATTGTTTCACTTGGTCAGAGACTTCAAATTGTGAAACTTTCTATTTGTTAATTTAATTATTCCTTGGAGTATGAGACTTTTAGCCCGACATCAAACATTGTCAATTTGAGTTTATATTACCACCTAGTTCTAAATCGCATAAAATATTCATATATGAATTTACATTCTCTATATTCAATTTATTGTTAAAGAAAAAGATTTTAAAAATATTGAGTACATAATGTTGGGGAAATAACTTGAACGCGTTTGTTTTGAAACACAAGTATCTTGAATGCAAGCAAACACAAGCAACGGGGGTTGTCCACCCGTTCATCCTAAAACATTCAGGTATTATTGGTACATAAAACCCTTAATCCCTTAAAATTTCTTAGACATACGTATTACATTTCCCATATTGTCTATTATTATACATGTCATATATTGAATTTCATCTTAAAAGTTCAGCAACCAAATGCCGTTAAACAATCTGAGCAACATTTGCAAATGAAAAAGAAGTTTTAAATGCACACAAAGCGAAATGGCGGGTTGGGCAAAAGCTTTCAATAAAATAAGAAAAATATTGTAAAATTAAATGATTCTTTTTGTTTACTTTGAAGAAATCCACCATGGTGGAATCGGAGGACGAGGATGGAACGACGTTTAATTTTAGTAACAGGAGCTTTCTTTGTTGTCTCAGCAGCTCTAGTCGTGACTCTGGCGTCTTCAAATTCGATGCTCCTCTCAGGTATGCTGAGAACCATTTGTCTTTATTACCCTCAAGAACCACACGACAAGTTCCACAATTAGTTCCAATAACGCGCATCCAATGTATTGATCACACTCCAAATATTTATTATGAAACTGCATGGATTTAAAATGTCAAGAAATTCCCCAAACGGCCAAAATTATGAATGGCATACACACACGGCTTGAAAGCTATTAATGTTTTACTAAAAGTAAATTATTATTTTCAATTTTGTATTATACTTTCATTATTTATTATTAACTTATTTATTTAACGTATTTATTTATTTAACTTATTATTTATTGTAAATGTAAAAAATTGACCGTGTGCTTTGTTAATAAGTCAGAATCTTTGACTTTTTTATTTATTTATTTTCATTTGACTTTTACACAGAGTAAAACAGTAATGCAATGTTTTTGACCTTTGTTCACACTCGTAGCTTCGAATGCCATTTTAATTGACATATTTAATCCTCATCGTTTGATTTGTGTATAGTATTTAGTATCGTAACTAATTATTAGTCATTGTTATCAATCAACTGGATGAATGCACGTGTTGACATTTTGTCTCGTAATTTATTAAATTCTCACAGACTTTTTTGACCCACTCGATCCTAATTACGTGAAACTTGACTTTTCACGAGAAGACCTATTACCTTAAACCGTAACGTACTTGTTCGAATTTTAATTCACTCATTTCATTAACTTTGCTTTGGAATGAAACCTTTGTCTTGAGAGATGGACAATAGGAACAGACGAACCTTTCATGTAAACAACACTATTGTAATTAGTCAGACAAAAGTTTCAAATAAATAAATCGTCTCTTGACGAAAACCAATTTTCCAATCCTGACATTCATGAGTTATAATGCAATTATGCATTTATTTACTGAACGAGACTGTCAACTAGTTTTTATCATATGACTTGTTGTTGTTGAGCCTCTCGCGGAATTGAAGGAAGGAGGAAATGAAAGAAGCTCGTCTGTTCGATTGTGTAAAAAACGAAAGTGAAAATCGGAGACGTAGTGAGTAGTGTGTAGAGATGTAAATAATATTGTAACTCTATGGGTTGCGGCTGTTGTTGCATGCTTGAGCACTTGGCACTTCCATTTCTTGACAGTTGGTCGTATTCCGAATTCTGAGTCTATGCCTTCACCAGAAGCACTCACCAATGAAATAGATGAGAGACACGACGACGTCTGCTTAACAAAAGGATGCGTCCGCTCAGGTAATCAAAATATGAGAATGCTCAATTTAACTTTCAATTACTCATTTGTTATTAGAATAATACTTCCTACACAATAAATATTTCCTTTACAATAATAAAGATTAGACATTATTTTTAATAAAGTCTTTATATTATTAAATTTATACATTCAATTGATATCAATTTACATTATACATACATTTTACGATAATCTATAACTTTCATTTCGTTAATTATATGATTAACTAAAAATGTATTAGCTAGATACTTTAAATTGCTTTGTTAGTAAATATTTATCTTGTTTTAGGGCATAGAGCCCTTAAAATAATAAAAGACCCTTTTAGAGAGCCAATCCGCTTAAGCATAGGAATAAAGGGTATTAATAAGGATTTGGAAATTACAGCGGCTGAGCTGATTGGCAACATGGACGAATCTGTGGACCCGTGTGACAACTTTTACAAATTCGCATGTGGCGGATTTGTGAAGAACACAATCATCCCGGATGACAAGACGCAAATGACGACGTTCGGGATGTTAAACGACAAGTTGGACGAACAAGTCCGGATGCTCGTGGAGGAACCAGCCAAAGAGGGGGACCCGAAGCCGTTTACCCTCACCAAGAGCCTCTACAAATCCTGCATGAACAAAAGTAAGCTATAAGGTGGAAATCTCATTTCCCCATTTTCTAATCAGAAATTAGAATCAATTTCTTCGTTTTTTGATATCCTTATTGTGTGCATGATGGGCTATAACATAGAGAGTCGAAGACTTCGACTCGAAGTCTTCTCTGCGGAGGAATAGATAATGTTAAGTGTAAACAGAGGAGAACCCATTTAGTGGAATAGTTGACTGACGGGATTGACAAGGTAGACGAAAGATTTGCTCCTTATTTGTCAATTAGCTGCTCATTCTGAGCGGAGGTTTAGGAATAAATACACCAGGATCTCTTTTCATGTTAAGTTGTGACCGTTAGGTTTGTGAATTAATCAGATCCTACTTATATTATGTGATGATAATTAACATACTATATATCCGTATTTCAACTCTTAACAGGTTATTTCACCAAATTTTTAAATTGCAGTTCTCTGTAATCACGAATATTTACAAAAGCGGTTTCTTATTACTCCTGCACGAAAAAATTGGAATGATATTCAATATTACGTATTGCCAACTTATTAATATTTAAACCGCTCCGAGTCACGCTTCTTTACTAGACTTACGCGAGGTATTTGATAAAACTGCATTCATATTTGGACATTACTTGGATCATAACATTTTATTGATTATCATTATCATTTAATCTCAATTTGACATACATAAATCGAGTTTACGCATTTACCCAGTTCAAATTAAGGAAAAAATGCAATATAATATTCAACATGATCCCAAGGAATTTCCTCAAATACATGGTCTCGTACGTATTGAAGGTGAAAAATGGAACGGTCAAGTAGACGATCAAAATAACGTTGTTAACTTGTAAATATAATAATTATTTGTTCAGTCCATTGAACAAACCGATAAATTGCGGAATTAAAGTTCAAATATTCAAAAGCCCTTTGAACATTGAACATAATAATTGACTAATTTGCACTTGCATTATTTGCATTTGCATTAAAACGCATTAAAATTGTTAATTTAGTCCTATAATTAGTGTAAGTGCTGTTTGAGCATTTGCATATTAATGATTTAATTTTATTTATGCATTCATAAAGCTATATTTAAACGAACATTTATGCAAACGAATGTATCTCTCAAAGAAATGCCAAAATATACCAATTGTTTTCATTTGCTTATATTAAGGTAGCATGAATGCTATGAACAAATGTTTTGGTATTCGTTATAAAGAACGTAACTTGAATCGTTGGACAATTCCATGTCAAATAAAAAACCCACACAAAATAGCGATGCATGAGCATGTGTCACTTCTCAATACGCTTTAGACATACAACAATTTAAAAGCTAAAAAATGCTCATAAATAAAAATTAGAAATTTAGATCAAGAAACAAATCAACTCCAGTTTTATAGATTTTTTATGTCAAAGATGACATTTTTTGTAAACGACGAGTTTAATGAGTCTATCAAAAAGAATTACACGAGATTAGGAATCTCGAAAGTCATTAGTTGGAGAAAAGATGTGAGAGACATAAAAATAAGGAAGTGGATTTGAATAAAGGTTGCCCATTTAAATAATCACATCATTGGAGTACCATAGTAGAATCGGAAAGGGAAAACGAGATCTCGAGAATTCCAATTCATCACTCTGTAAGAGCCTCAAGTATCAAAGAGAATTTCACTATTTAAAAATGATGCTGAAAAGAGGGTTTCACACTTTTATTCATACTCATTTGAGGATTTAAACGACGAGTTTAATGACAATTAAGAATTTTAATACACGTTAATTAAAAAAGCAATGAAAATCTCATATTTAATAACCAGTATTAATAAAAATTTGTAACAAACTGAATGTAAGATTCAATTACCAGATCGAGAACATGTTTATTGTGATTGGGATACCATTTTTGTTAAGAAAAAAGTGTAATATGGAAATGGTTCTCTCTCAACTAAACTTGCTCTAGTTTACCCATACACAGAGAGAGACAAACCGTAATAACAATGGAATTTTGAGCTTACCTGACTGAGAAACAATTCCGGTTTATACAAAAGCTTCTCATATTTTCATCTCCTCTTCTTTATTACACATTCGTCCAACTTTGAGAAGATTAAGCAATTGAAAATAATGGTTTGTAATAATGAGGGTTGTAAATGGATTAATCTCAGGTCTCGTATTATACCTCCATTGAAATGTAATATGGAACACCTCTGATGTAATTCAGATATTCAAAAAAATTCACTCTAAATTGTTTGCATTGATTTCAAATGCATAATATGAGCCGGAAGAAATTGCAAGATTTTTGAGCCATCAATCTCCAAGATGCAATATTAACCGTTAAACCGCACAATCCTCGTGTGTGTAAATAATAAGTATGAACGAATAAACTACTTCTTTGAGGGATCGAATTACTCTACACAAATCTACCAGTCTCTCAAGAAAGATAAATTTCCTATTGTAATTTGTAATTCAACCAGTGATGTATATTGAAAAGGGATTTTACATTTAATAAATTTTCCCATTGTACTTGTTTGTTTAAAAGTAAAATGTGTGTTGAATAATGGTAAACGTTGAGAGTAATCAAATTAATTAAAATCAATGTTTAAATCCTTTCAGCTCTCATCGAATCTCTTGGTTTGGCTCCAATGAGAGACATCATCAGCAAACTTGGTGGTTGGCCCGTTCTTGAAGGAGACAAATGGGATCCTTCGACTTTCTCTTGGAAAGAATCCGTCTACCGCTTCAGGGAACATGGATACTCTGTGGATTATTTCATCGACTTCTCTGTAATCATTCATATTCAATTTTAATAAATGACAATTTTCTTGTTTGAAAACTTATAAGTTCCTTTTGTTTAGGTCACTACGGACGTGAAGAATTCCACACAGAGGATCATTGATGTAAACTTATACTATTTCTTTTAAGTCTATTAAAATCTTAATTGAAATATTTCATTTGAGGAATTAATCAATTTCTCTTTGCAGATTGATCAACCAGCTCTTGGATTAAGTCGAGAATATTTGATGAAAGGATTAAATGAGCCAGAAGTCAAAGCGTACAAGAAATACCAGGTAAAATTAGAAATTCGTAAATATTTAAATAACTTTTCAATTCCCTTTCACTGGCGTCGTAATGTGAATTAAAGACTCCAAGAGAGATTTATATTGAAATGGTAATGAGAGGGAAAATAAGAGAATTCTCGACTGGTGAAGGAGACATGGTGAGAGAAGGAAGAAAAGTATTTGGAAAACTTATAATTGATTCATGAATTCACATAGGACAATATGATCTTGTTCTGAATTGTCCTCTTGAGATCGAGTTAATCTGACCAAGGTTTTCATTTCCATTCCCATTACGTTTATTAGGTCGATTTGGCAGTTCTGCTCGGCGCGGATCGAACCCAGGCTGAGAAGGAAATGGAAGACGCGTTAATCTTTGAGAAAATGCTGGCCAATGCAAGTCTTTAACTAATCTCATTGTCGAGTCCGTGGAACGTTGATTCGTTCAATTATGGAGATGTTATTTAAATTCTTCCTCTTTCATTAGTTCTCACTTCCCCGAGAGGAGCGACGAAACGTGACGAAGCTGTATAACCCCATGACGATTGTCGAGCTTCAAAAAAGGTTCAATTCCATCCCATGGGCCGAGTACATCAACAAGCTCCTCCCTGAAAAGGTCTTCTCATCTTTAATGGAACTCCTTCAATTTCTTACAAGATTTATATCATTTATTTAATTCTACGAATTTTCCTTTTTACTAAACTTTCTCTCCTATTTTAGGTGAAAATTGCCCACGATGAAATTGTAATTGTGACTGTTCCAAGCTACTTGAAGAATTTTGAAAAACTCGTCTCGGAAGTTCCCAAAAGGTGAAGGATAACATTGCCGTTTTCATATTAAGATCCTCAGAATGAACCTTTGGCTCGAATTATGCAAATGAATTAGATTAACTTTAAGTGGATCATAATGGTGGGAATTAAAATTAAACAGAACACAAGCGAATTACGTAATGTGGAGAGCCGCGGCTGCCTCAGTGAGTTACATGAATGAAGCCGCACGGAAACTTCAGCTCGATTACACGACGGCCCTCACTGGCAAAGGCGAAAGAGAACCCCGGTGGAAAGAATGTGTCGGCGTCGTTTCAGCTAGGTAATCAGACAGCTTGATTCGAATGATCCCTCCATTCAGTAAATCATCCAAAGGCTTTATTGGCTCGTTATTGGTCAAACGTCTCTCATTCATCTTGTAAATGGGGGAGATTATCATTGAAAACCATGATTTAATCATAATAATGAATATGAATGTTCTTCGGTGCAGCTTGGCCAATGCAGTCGGAGCTCTTTACGTGAGGCGCCACTTCAAAGAAGAAGCTCGAGGCTCGGCCTTGGAAATGGTGCAAGATATTCGGGAGTCTTTTAGAGGAATCGTTGATAACCTGGAGTGGATGGACGCCACGACCAAGTATGAAAATTTTTAATTCCTTTTCATCATTAACTTCGAGCTTTTTTAATGCCAACACCATATAGTTTTTAATGTAAAAGTCACTTGAATTTTATGATTATTTAATTATTCATGCTCAACTTAATTATTTTTGTTTAATCATTAACACATTCAACGATTCATTCATTCAAACGACTCACTTATACAAAGCTTTCAAAAATTCTCAAATAAAATGAATTAATCACAAGTAATTACTAATTATATTTTTGCTAATCAATAATGTTTATTTAATTAAGAGCTCGTGCTAATGAGAAGGCAAGTTCAATGGAATCTCATATTGGATACCCGAAGGAGCTTCTTGAGAATCAAAAACTTGAAGATTTGTACAACGGGGTAAGTTGTAACTTTGCTTTCCATTTTCATTTTTAATTCTTCAGTTTGCGTGCTATGAAACTATGATGTTGAGAATCATTAATAGATTAATTAATTAATTAGCTTTTTCTAAGATTTATTAAAAGGTTGACAAAATTTTATTTTAACTTTTTTTCAGTTGGAGATGGGAGAAAATGATTATTTGGAAAATGTTCTAAATCTCACCAAATTCGGAACTGATTATGCATACAATAAGCTTAGAGAAAAGGTGAACAAGACTGACTGGATTTCTCATGGAAGACCTGCTGTTGTCAATGCGTTTTATGCGCCACTTGAGAACTCAATTCAATTCCCTGCTGGAATCTTACAAGGAATTTTCTTTGACAATGAAAGACCCAAGTACATGAATTATGGAGCCATCGGTTGGGTCATTGGCCACGAAATTACTCATGGATTTGATGATCAGGTGAGACGGGAAAATTATCATTGTAACTTAATTGATTTGTGTTAATAATACTGCATTTGTATTTTTATGTTTATTACTAGTTTGATATTTATCTTATCTAAAAATCTTAACTATTTTTATGGATTTTAGGGAAGGCAATTTGACAAAGAAGGTAATTTGTACGACTGGTGGGAACCGACAACCAAGGAAGCATATTTGAGAAAAACCCAATGTATTATCTGGCAATACGGCAATTATACAGCTACGGAAGTTGATCTCAAAGTATTGCATTACTTTAATTAACTATCTTAAATATATATTTCTTTCATGAAATTGAGAAACTTAAATATCAAACTCATTATTAAATGAATGACACTTGACATGTGCATGTTGAAAATGAACTTAATGAAATTCAACTCACGTTTCTCTTTTACAGCTCAACGGAATTAACACCCAAGGTGAAAACATTGCCGACAATGGAGGAATTAAGGAAGCTTATAAAGCATACCAAAGTTGGGTAGCTAGAAACGGACATGAAAAGGTATTAAAAACACAATTAACATCATTTAACCATGAAACTCAACTCACTTTTTGGATTTTAGTCATTACCTGGATTAAAGTATACGCCAAATCAACTATTTTGGATCAGTGCTGCCTCGGTTTGGTGCAATAAGTACCGACCCGAGTCACTCAAGCTTCGGATTTTGACGGGAGTTCACTCACCGGGAGAGTTTAGAGTTCGCGGTCCCTTCTCTAATATGGATAAGTTCTCTGAAGATTTCAACTGCCCTGCTAATTCAAATATGAATCCAAAAAATAAATGTTTTGTCTGGTAGGCCGCCATATTTATCAATATCTACAAAATACCTCACAGTCAATAGTATTTTTTTAAATCTGAATCTACAAGATAACATCAAATCATGTTTAAAAATTTATGTATATTGTAACGAGAACTAGGACAATTCTGTTGAAAACTAATTGTGTAGCTTTTAGTTAACAAAGTTTAGATAATTGTGAGACATACATAAATTGTATTTATAAAATTGTAGTCTTTAATGTGTGTCGATTATGCAAAGCATTTTTTGTTAGTAAGAAAGTTACATTTTGACGATTTTAGAAGTTAGTTAATAATTATAAATGTGAGAAATTTTTACTGATGACTGAATGCCAAATACATGCATAATTTATAACAAAATGTATGTACACTAACACAATATAAATCAAACATCAGTGTATTATATAAAAAAATACATTATTTACCTGTATAATATATTACATTATAAAATAAGGTAGTTTATTAATTGTTATAAACTACTTTACAATTTATATCATTTATATAGAAGAGTAAGTATTTAATATTAAAGGAGCATCTTGATATCAATGATGAACTTTGTTTCGTTATTCAAGAGTTTTGATGTTACTTTGCTCATTTTTACTATATAAAAATAATACAAAGTCTAAGAATTTATGATCTTGTAAAAAGGAATTTTTAGAATTAAGTATATATATCTATCATCTATTACATTAATATATTACCTATTTAGAAGTATGTAAAGGAAAATATAGCTTGACATTTACAAACGTTGAGTTTTATTAATTTACATGGGCCGTTCCTTCAATGTTTAACATGTGTTGACTTTGTGTGTAAAATGTCTAATTAAAATTTTAGGTATTCAACAATTAAAGAAAATTAGGTAGTTTCTTTTCATTTTAAAACGGTTCATAATTTTAAATTGCTACGTTGTTAGAATTTGATGTGTAGTGCCATTTTATAATGAGGAAAAATGCTTTGAATTAATCTTAGCTTTATAAAAATGTACACGAAGTGAACAAATTTATTTATTTATTAGTTTGTTAATAATGTTTTAACATCTTAGGATTATGATCTTAGATAACATGTTATTATTCAATCTAAGTTCAATTGTAGAAAATATAAATATATAGAGAGGAAAATAAAATTCGCTACATTATTTTGTCCATATTCTAATTTGGCATAATTTAATCATTCGAATAAGGCAAAGAATTTTTAAAGCTCCATAATAAATACTCGTACATTTGCCTGAAATCAATGAAATTAACATCTCAAAGAACAAAGCATTATTTTTGGTTTTTACAAACTTTTTGAAATAATAATTATAATAATTATCTTTGAAAATCATTTATAGAAAAATGAGGTCAATCACCTTTATGAAGATTTACATTTTAAATGAAAGTATGAATATTTATCATGTTTAATTCTAAAACCTTTTAAAAATTGTTGCAAATTATGGTTGCAATTTTTATTGTGTTTACTCAGGTCATAAATAATATGTATAACCTTTTTAACTTTACATTTTCTTACAACATAATTGAACACAACTTTATACTTCTGCATTGTAAGCATTTCACATACTTAAAAGAAAAAAATTAAGCTAACAAGTAAAACTCAAGTCCAAATACAGATATAAAACTAGTAAACAATATTATAAAAAAATTTGGTTGACAATTATGTTCTTAG
Source organism: Neelides sp. FZ-2019 (assembly GCA_009869795.1). Taxonomy (NCBI): domain Eukaryota; kingdom Metazoa; phylum Arthropoda; class Collembola; order Neelipleona; family Neelidae; genus Neelides; species Neelides sp. FZ-2019. Next base: position 59,482 of record VJMY01000017.1, on the reverse strand, counting down.
AAAGATCTTAACATTTGATAATGACCATTTTCGACTGTTTAAACTTGAATTGAAGAACAAATGTTATTTTCTTATTTCATTAAACAAGGACTCGATCCACACAGTTCATAAAGACACAGTTCATAAAGACGTATTATGCTCTAGCCATAACATGGGACAATTTAAAAGAGAATAAAAAATAAATTAAAAGTGGCCACGATTTTAATCAAAATTAAATGACTTCATGGTTCAAGACCTTTATAATAAACTCCACCCATCAGAATTCATTCATCTATAAATTAAAAACGAATTACACGAGTTGAGAATTTAAGAGTTGAATAAAAGAATCGATTTTCCATTTATTACCCCACGAGTATTCATTCTCTCAAGCTAAATAGTATCTCATTTACAAATCCATGATACTTCATATTAAATTGTCACAAGTAAAATGATTTTAAAAGTTCGAACATTGAAATTGAATAGTGAACATGAGAATGAAGTTCAGGATCAAGCTCCTAAGTGCTCTCGCTCAAGGCTCCACAGTCATTCCCTTTAATTAAGAGAAGGATAAAAGGAAAACTTTTATTTTTCTTTGAATTAGATAAGAAAATGATTGAGTGGATGATTAGATCTTTCGATTCTTCTCACTCACTCACTTCGCTACAAAATACAAAAGTCAGTGCAAAAAAGAGCAATAGAAATGGGATTGTCTAAGGATCTCTCTACCTCATGAATGCTAATCTCTCCTTGGCCATTTACACTTTTCTTGACTAAACCATTCCTTGTCGAACCGTAGAGCATTAAGGATCTCTTTGATATCACTATTATTCAAAGAACGTCTTTTCTCATCATCATCAGCTTCCCACAAGGCTTGGGAGACTTTATCAGTCCCAGAAACTTGTATCCTTCCATATGCGTTTATAATAAGTCTTGTCAGTTCAGACCCATTAACTTGGATAAATAACCTACTTAACTCAAAATCAATTCTTATCTCTTCCCTTTCAAATGTGACACGATGAGTCTCTCATTCCTCGTCAATGTGTGAAAGTTCGCGGTTTGGAGAAGGAATATAACTCATTAAAAGGAATTCATGTCTTGTTTCAACTTTTCCAGATAATTATTTTCTTTTCATTCATTCACTTTTTGCCTCTTTTTGATAAAAGCTCTTGGTGGAAAGCACATTATTCTCTCATATAACATTTATACAGAATAGCACCATTGTACGTAATTGAATTGAGTTGGAGGAATCGAGTCGCTCGTGGTGTATAGTTCGAATTTATAATTTATAATATTACCACTTCCTAAGACATATGCCTTTTTAACAGAAGGAGTTTATTAGCCAGTGAAGTGCGCGTATAGTTGTGTGCAGGAGCTGGAGACCATTTCGAGTTTATAGAAAGTGTTATGAGTTTCCTAGTTCGGCCTTTTGAGTTTCATATTTGAAAATTTAGTTTGGAACTTGTTTGTTCACTCATTGCATCTTCGGTTTATTCGGAGAGCGGAGAAGTACTATGAGAGAATGCAGGGAGTTGTACAACGCGGCCAACTGTTCCGTTTCTCAAAGGTATCTGGAGATTCTCAAATTCCTTTTTCGCTCCTATTTGTTCCTTCTTGACGTGGTTTTTCCCTTAAAAGGAATTTGTCTTGGTGGAGCAAACGGACAAGCCTTGAAGGATGGCTTTTTGCGGTAATCAATTCACAATAATATACAATATTATTTATTGTTTTTCCGTCATTGCCAATATTATTGTATTTTTGGTATCACAATAAAATGTTTTAGCTTAGGGTTAAATTAGATTATTGGATAAATTATTATGTAACTTTATACTGTCTTAACTTAACTTAAATATAAACTTGAATAAATGAAAGGGTATTATACGCAATAATTTTGCCTTTTTTAAAAACTAAAACGTCAATAGAAAGGGATAGACTAAGTAAATAAATTACAACTTCTGGGGCCTTTGTGTTAGTTAACTTAAATTGACTGTAACACATACATGTTCATTTCATGTTGTAAATACATGTTTTATATGCTATTACAAGTTGATGTTCGAGATTCATTCTGACTTTATCATTCTAATTCTTTTGATTTGATATTTAAGATTCTGGCGACGGTTTTGTTATGCGTTGGTTTTGTTGTAGCTTTGTGGTTATCTTCAAGTATACAACCAGGTTTGCAAATTAATTCATTAATGGAAATTTGACACTCATAAAAGGAAAAGAAACTTTTCGTGAAACTTCTGCTTAACAATTTAAATTATTTGAATGGTCTAAATTAATTTTAGGCACAAACAAGCCCTTACCTGACATGTACAGAACGGACCAAAATGCAATTAGTCATAATTACTATCCTCCTTCGGACGACTCGGAATGCGAAGACACGTCCAATATTTGTCTATCACCTTCATGCGTTAGAGAAGGTAAGAGTTTCCTTTTTAAATTTTATACTTTGCTCACTAATAGTAGATCATGTATATAGGCACAAAATGTGACGCTATCGAACTCACACAAGTGATAAGTTGAATGTCATAATTATATGAACAGAGCTCAAAGAGAGAGCAAAAAATTATGAATGAATTAAACAAAGTCTTGTGTTTAAAAAGTATTTTATTATTATTTTATATTATAGGGGAATATTATTTGTAACTTCAAAGTTACACTTACTGTGTATTTATAAATTAAACAAGTTTATAAAAACAAAACAAAAAGTCAGGAAATTCTCAAATATTTATACTCGTTTACAACTCTTTAATACCGCTTAATTGTCTGATGATTCAGGATTCAAAAATATGAAATATTCATTTTTAACAGGGATTAAACGTAGCAATTAAATGAAAATTAATTATAATTTATACACTTGTATTACACAAATTACAATGTACTCTTAAGTAGAATTACTATATTACGCATTCAAATCAGTTAGATTAATAATACCGCTTCAATTTGTATCTAATGTTATAAAATATATATTTTTTATATGAAAATATATGTAGTCAATTTTTATTTATTCATAAATTGTCAAGTATGGTAATATTGCTACTTTTTCCAACGAACTTAAATAAATAATATCAGTTAAAACATTATTGAAAGGTATGTATTTTATATTCAATATAAATTCATACCTTAATGAACTACATAGATAATATAAAGCTCTTGTATATACGTATTAACTTTGATCAAAAAAATTGCCAATTGTACTAAGAAGAAGTTTCACTTTCATTTTATACATCAAGTTAATAAGTAGGTTTGCGTCTCATGCAGCAGCAATTACTTACTATGAATCTCCATTTCTCCATCTTAAGAGTATCAAGTTTCAACCTTCGGATAATCCATTAGGTATTAGTTTTTTTGAGAGATGAAATGAAATGTCTATAAATCTTAGCTGCCTACTTGATCGACTCAATGGATGAGACGGTGGATCCTTGTGACAACTTTTACAAGTTTGCCTGTGGCGGTTTTTTATCCTCGATGAGTATCCCAGATGAGAAGGCATTTGTTACGTCAAATACGAAATTAGAAGAAAAACTCGCTCAGCAAATTCGGATCCTCCTTGAGGAACCTTCTATGGAGAATGAAATGAAGAGTTTCAGAGAAGCCAAGACCTACTACAATGCATGTCTCAATGAAGGTGAATTTCACTCCGGCTTCGTGAGCATCTCAATCATGGGAGTTGAAGGCTTAATGCATGGAAACTTGTAGGGAAACTCGAGGAGTTGGGGCTCAAGCCCATGAAGGAACTCATCTTCAGCATTGGAGGCTGGCCCGTGGAAAAGGGGGCCAAATGGAGATCGGACAACTTTAAGTGGACGAACTCCGTGGCTCTCTTTAGGAAATTAGGACTTTCTGACTCATATTTTATTGAATTTACAATTTCTCCCAATTTGAAGAATTCAGAAAAACGAGTCATTGATGTAAAAAATTATAATATTCTATCGAAATTTACATTCATAAAACATTTTAAAATGATTACTATAATGCAAGTATTTGCAATTAAATCTAAATAAAAATGTTCAAATTGCTTAGAAGTGTACTGCAATTAAGTCATTTTTAATAAACAGTAATTAAAACTATGTTTATTCAAGATCGATCAGCCGAAGCTTGGTTTAAGCAGAGAATATTTAGTACAAGGATCAAGAGATGATCCGGAGATTAAAGCTTATCATGAATATCAGGTACATGTTCAAATTGTCTCACCTACTTAACGAAAACAAAATCCTCATCTTTTTCCTTTCGCAAAGTTTTCTACTACGATCATCACTTATTGCTCTACTATTAATTGAAATTTGAAATGAAGGTTGAGATGGCTGTCTTATTTGGAGCTAACAGAACTGCTGCTGAGAAAGAAATGAAAGATGTTCTAGGTTAGCCAATTTTTTCCCTTTCGTTTATGTAGAACAATTGTTAAATATTTTCTCTTTACTTGAACACTAAATAACACTAAACACACATTGTAAACAATATTTTCTTAAGAATCAAGTGAGAGGATCATATATAGTGTATGAACTGCATGGTGTTTTCAATCTTTATCTTTCATTTTTTATTTCAGAGTTTGAAATTGAGCTTGCAAATGTAAGTATTTATTCTTATTATCTAAATATTTCATATATCACATACAAAAAATAAGCAAAAGAGATAAGCTAAACATTCATTTGAGTCGATGTGGTTAGTTGACGTAATACTTTGTTTTATGCACTTGAACTAAAAGCTTCCGGACTTATTGCAAAAATAGTTAGAAAAAATTCATATTGTACTGATATAAACAAATCTAGTGAATCATGAAATTTTAAACTCATGTTTGTGAGTTTCATAAGTTTTTTAAGTGTATTTTGACATTCTGTCAAAAATGATTTGATTCTAAGAAATTCTCTGAAGATCAACTTTTTCTTACAAGATCACTGTATCGTCAGAAGAGAGGCGAAATGAGACGAAGCTGTTCAACCCATTTACCATTGAACAACTTGAGGAAAAGTTTCCGAGAATCCAATGGCTAAAGTACATCAATGATATCTTGCCAAAGGTATAAAACTACATTTGAACTTCTCCTTTAGCTATTCAAAAAATATGCAATTTACACAAAATATAAATAAATTAACTTTTTCCTTCTGCCGAAAAACAATCGTATCTTTTCGCTTAATTATACGAAGATTTACTAATAAAGAGATGTAATTTCTAATCTATTAGTTTCTCACATCTCACATCAATGATAATGAGAATGAATCTTTTTTATAGAAACTACAAGTTACCAAAAACGAAACGGTCATTGTGGCTGTTCCTGAGTTTATTGAAAAGCTTCAAATCTTACTAGACAAGACTCCAAAAAGGTTATCTCTTTTAATATATAAGTAATACTTATACTCTTGGTTCGGAATCAATCTGTAAAAAAATACTTATAACATAATTTGTCTTTGAAAATATAAATTCATCGGATAAACGACAATAAAAATGTAAATTAAAACCTTAACAAAATATTTAGAGTCCAAGCTAATTATCATGTTTGGAGAGCCGTCAAAAGCATGGCAAAGTTTCTGAGTGGGGATTCTCTCAGATTGAGAAAGAAATACTTGAGAGTCTTTTCTGGAGAAAATTATGATGAGCCGAGATGGAAAGAATGTGTTGAAATTCTCTCTGACAGGTAAATTATTATTGTTTTATTTGAACTCATCTTCCTCAAATAATAGCATTACGAAAAATAAGTTTTTAATGTTTAATTATAATTACTAGTTTATTTATTTAAAAAATGACACTATAACACTTCTATTGAAAGCTAAAATAGTGCAAAGATATTCAAATTTTAATGTTCGTAAGGCCATTGTCATTGAAGCCATTGCCATTACTAACTATCAACTTACTATCAACATTCGTGACATCTTGGATTATTTATGACTTTGACTCCTCACACTTTAATCTTTAAATGAATTCGTTCAAGCGTATTTAAATGTTCCAATAAACACACAACCCACAAGTAGATAATGTTTGTACAAGTAGAAAAATGCATTTAATTTCTTCAGTGAACGTAAGATGATCCCATTGACCTCGGCATCATTTTTTCCTAAACTGCACATAAAATATTTTTTTCCTTCATTGAATGTTTCTATTGGAGTCTTTGTTTGCGAATTTGAGAGTTATCCTTCAGGAGGTTGTTGGCAACGTGTGACGTTCGACATTTCATCGTCACTTGGATGATGTTTGGTTGTTTTCTAGCGGACTCACTTATGCTCTTGCTTCGGTCTATGTGAAAACTCATTTCCCTGCCGAGCTCAAAGAGAACGCCATGAAGATGGTAAATTATCTCTCTGACGCCTTCAAGGAGATTTTGAAAGAGAACAGTTGGATGGACGAGAAAACAAAGTAGAGTGCAAGTATTTGAGATAAAATCATTATTAAGGCTTTTTAAAAATTCATAATTTATGGTTTCCTCCTCCGCTTTGAAGAGCCAGGGCGATTGAGAAAGCGAACTTGATGGGCGTTTATGTCGGATACACGGAGGAGATCCTCAATGAAACTCTCCTTGAAGAACTCTACGCTCCGGTATATTACAATTGGACTATTTTGCTTCATTGCAAGTTTTGCAAGCTTTAAATGCTCAACTTGGCTAACTTTGAAACTTGAATATATTTAGGAATGCATATTCTCTCATTTTTTGTTTTATAAATATTTATATTATAGTCTTTGGCATCACTAACAAGACCCGCGTTAAAATGCAAATTTATCAAAATAAGCATTAAGTTGTAAATCAATCATTCATGGCGTTTTTATATAACGTTTCTTGATAACACCACTCATTCCTTGTTTTAAAAAAAGCCGAAAAGTTATAAAAGCCAACCCTTAAAAATGCTCTCAATTTCATAATATTGAAAGTACAAGATTTGAACTGTTTCTAAAACTGTCTCAATGTGTGGTTTTTTTTAGGTCAGCTTAAAAAAGAATTCCTTTTTCAAGAGCACTCTGGAGCTCAATGTCATTTTTGATGACTTTGAGTATGGTAATTTGAGGCTCCCAGTGAACGAGACGAAATGGATTGAAATTGGAACTCCGGTCATTGTAAATGCTTTTTACTCCTTAACATCAAATTCAATTGGTAAGGAATATAAATCACCTTTGTTGTTAATGTTTTTCGATCATTTGTCATCTTCAAGAGAATTCGCAAAACCACTCATTAATTCATGGCAGTAGAGGCTATTATTATTTTATTGTTTATTAACATTTCGCTAACTTCAAGAACGCTACTTGATTTATGCAAGTTTTTTTATTAGATTGACTAAAAATGCATAGAAAACATTCATTGTATAAATCAATATTACAAATAGCTTTTAAATGCATGATTGAGATATCAGACAATGAAATTTCTCACGAATAAGATCTATTTCTTATAACCTTGAAATTAACATTTATGCATACTATTAAATAAAATTTTAACAATACATTTCGTTTATTATTCCAGAGTTTCCTGCAGGTAATAAAAATCATCACTTAATAAAGAATCTTGTTCTACGTCATTGGCTTGTTTGTCCTAAGAGACTCAAGAGATAAAACAAAGAGCAATAAATACGATAACCTTTATCTTTAATTGTTGTTTTCCATTAGGAATCCTCCAAGGAGTTAACTTTGATAATGCTCGGCCAAACTATATGAACTTTGGAGCAATTGGCTGGACAATTGGTCACGAGCTCACTCATGGCTATGACGATGAAGTAATGACCTTAATTCTTATGCTTTTTCTTAATATTACGATTCTCATTAAGTTTTACGATCCAGATCCGCATCATTTCTTTAAAAATGAAACTACTTCAAACATTTAATTGAAAGTAGGATAGAAAATGAATTAACTTAAGTGGCTTCCGAGTGTTCCTTAATTGGCTATTTGAGAGTGAATTTTTGTGTCGTTAAAATAGGGAAGACAATTTGATGGCAAAGGGAATATCTTTGATTGGTGGGAACCGAAGACTGAAGAAGCTTTTGATTCAAAGGCTAAATGCTTCATTAATCAATATGGAGACTATAAAGTTGATCTAGTCGATCTCAAGGTATGAGCTTTATACTCCAAAGAATTATACATTATTTTATAAATAATATTTAATAAGATTATTATTAATATTTAATTATATGTCAATGACAGACTTGCCTTTTCTTCAATATCTACAAATATGGCAGAATTTTATATTAATAATTAATATAAATAAAATATACGGTATTTTACTTTTCAGTTAAATGGAATCAATACACAAGGTGAAAATATTGCAGATAATGGAGGAATTATTCAGGTACCTATCATAAATAATTCGCTTTTTATTTGATCATTAAAGCTTTAACTTACAATGACACTTCATTAAGTCGGCATAATGTAGATAATTACATACTTATATATTTATAATATTTAGGCATATCGAGCTTATAACAACTGGGTTAAAGAAAATGGCATTGAAAAGGTAAAATTCACCTTTAAACTAAACTAAACTTTATAATATATATTACTATATAGATTTTATAAGTTTCATTATACGCGTTGCAAATTGACTATCTTCTTTTTACTTTTACCTAATATTTTTTATATATATTTGCCAACAGACATTACCTGGATTGGTTTACAACCAAAAGCAACTTTTTTGGATAACTGCTGCAATTAGGTATATTATTCTATTCAATTGCTCTTCGTGTTCTTCTTTGAATCAAGTCTGGTCCAAACGACGTGCTTGAGTTTCTTTATTTCCACATCCATATTTTAACCTCTTTATCTCTCAAGTAGAGTGAAACACGTATTTATTTTTTAAACTAACCATGAAGTTGGTTATATTTATATGCAATCCTAACATCTTATAAACTCAAAATATTTGCATTCATGTTGCAATGATTTTTGCTTTTATTCATGTTGTACATATTTCTTCTCTTTGGAATTTAAAGCATGAAATTATAAAAGATGATTCAAAGAAAACCTCAATAATGAAATACTGATGATGATGTTGAGATTTGTATTACGTGAAGATCCTCAAAAGTAATTTTTGGCTCTCCTTTTATAGCTATTGTAGTAAAACGAGACTTGAGTCTCTGAGAAGCGACGTTCTGATTGGAACTCATTCGCCGGACGAATTTAGAGTGATTGGGTCTTTTTCCAATAGACCTGAATTCTCGGTTGATTTTAATTGCGAAGTCGGAACCAAAATGAATCCTCATCACAAGTGTTCTTTGTGGTGAGTTTAATTGGGTTGTAAAATGAAGAGCTGAGGCGGAAAAAAGGTTGTAAAATTACTCTTATTGCATCTCTCGGCTGTGAACGGCTGATATGCATTAATGTACCTAATTAAGTGTAGCTAGATATTGTTTAAACTTTTATTATATACTTTTTAATAGTTTATTTATACGTTTAATAATAATAAATAATTCTTTAGTAGCTTTACTATGCTAGTCAGTATTATTTGGCTTTTTATTTTAATTAATAATTTTTATCTTTAACATTTTAAAATATGATTTTAATATTAGAAAAGTCTATTTTGGATAATTTCACAATTTTTCAATCTTTTCCATTGTAATTCAATAAAGCTTAAAAGAATTTTCTTCCTCCCATTCTTATAAAGATACAATAATACACAAAGAATTATGAATAGACAATTTTAGTGATATTCTTTTCGAGACTCGTGTTGCTTTTTTATCAATAAAATAAAAAAAAGTACAAGACAATTGCATTACAATTATTATGACATGAATAGATAGAATTAATATGGAATGATATTTAATAAGTATTCGACTCTTAATTGCTAAAATGAAATTAAAAAGATCTGCATCAAATCCATGCAAAGTTTCATCGGCACCATTTCACAAACTTATTTGAAATCATGCAATTGGATCACAATAAAATATAGAAAATACATTATTAACCTTATTAAACAACATTAATCTTAAATATTAAAAATACAAGTTAATAATGATATCGAAAAAAACAGATCCCGCCAGAGACTATTATAATAAAATATATTGCACTATCTTTTAATCTTCTCCATTTCTTCTACAATTGAAAGAAGACGCTGCTTAGATCTTTTGTTCCCTTGCAAAGCGCAATTGATAAGGGAGTTCAACTGCTTCGCACTGTATTCCTATAAATCAAATGATTATATTAAAATTAATGAATTTATGATACAATAATATACCTAATGATAAATATATTTAAAATCATGTAAAGAAAGAGTGTCCAACAATTTTATAGCCAATTAGGAAAATTTGTTTTTGAATTAAAATAAAATGTAAGTGAAATATACTGAATGCTTTTGGATCCAATCCTCCATGATGGTATCAGGCATATAGTAAGCCTTGACATAACTCTCAACGTATTCCCTCTCCGGGAGATTCTTGAGTGGAACCGGAGATATTTTCTCCAATTTTGAAAAGAATTGCATGAAGTCCAATTGCATCAATCCTCTTCCTCCGTTGGAGCATTTCTTGGCATTGGAGAATCTAGGGAAGGAAAATACATCATTTCAAATTGAGTCCCTGGTGACTTCCCTTCATCTTCTCTTTATACTGGAGAAATCCTTCAATTACCCTTCGACAAAAGTCCTTGAGCAGTATTTGAATATGAGCTCCCACACTATGGCATGAACTCCCATCGGAACACTCATTTTCTCCTTCACCCGCTCCATCCGCATTGAGAAAACTTGTATGCTCTATAGATCAAAAGAAGGATCATCCTAAAATCTTTCCCTCCATGTCCCATTTCATCCCAAATTTATATGATAGAGGAAAAAGCCAGAAGTTATTTGAGTTTTAAATAATTGAATGGGAGAGTCTTACGCGGAGAAGGACATCAACATAGGAGGAATGTTGGCTCATCAACTCCCTCACTTCCCAATTCACTTTGTCCATCGATCCCAAGATCAATGGATAATCCACAACCTTGTAAGAAACGGGTGCGTAGATGGAACGTCGCAGCTCCACGGAGACAATTACAGCCTAGGAGTACAACATGGTCATTCCTCATTGAACTCTAGAACATTTCTCGAATTGAATGAACCTGATCAAGGAGCTGAGCTATAGATTCCCAATTCCCAGAAGGCAGGTGACTCTCAACGTAATCCTTTAACTTTTCCAATTCCTTGGCAAGAAAGATAGCGGATTCGGAAGCAATGATTCTCTCCGAAAGACCGTGTAAAGTATCTTCGTTTTTTAGATTTACTAACCCTGAAACAATCGGATGAGCAACCTAAATAGAAAACAAGCAATATTTGAATTATTGGTATTAGAACTCTCCCATTTTCAAAATATGACTTCAAAGATTTTAGAGTTATTTGTCTAGATTTTACAAGATAAACCAAAATATTTTAATTAACTCACTTTTCCATTGACTGGATAGGATTCGTTATCCTTTTTAATAAGATTATCTCTAATTCTTGACAATGCCACTCTAACATGAGCATTCTGAATTGACTCAATTGTTACTTCTCCCTAATAAGAAAATTATTATAAGCTTTTTAGTCTTTAATTTTAAAATATTTAATAATAATTTGTAATCTTAAACTTACATTTTCGGAAGCAAAAAATATATAAACGGAGAAAAAATAGTATTCAAAAAGTTGGCTCATGCAAACAGCAACGTCATAAGCAATCGATTTGAATAAATGCATCATATGAAGATATCTATAAATCAAGTTAGTATATTAATACAATAGATTGATATTTAAAAACAATTAAAAAACTAGAATAATAAAATTAGTTAGATTCCGTTGTGAAAAAAAAATTCATAATAATCCCAATCTCTACCTTCCATATAAACGAAGTATTGAAAGCGTAGTATTTGTAATAATGGGTTTGTCCTCAATGTTGCTCGAGTCATCATTTTCCTTATCTGACAATTCATCTTCTGAATTCTCGACGTCGCTACTATCACCATTACATCGAGGCTTACTCGTTTCCTTTTCCTTGAAAAAGCCAAAACACATAATGTTAGAGTCATGGTTGGAAATATTTACGTGGCACTCAATATTCTAGCATAGTCAGCATTATATGAGATATTTTCCATATTGGAATATTTGTATTTCAAATAACTCACAGAATTTTCGTAAATGTTTTCTTCGGATTCCTCTTTTCGGATATCAAAAGGGGAACCAGCATTTCGATATCTTTCAAAGCATGGCTTTTTAGTTTTACGAGGTTCATCAATTGATAAGTTAGAAACGCTGATTCCGTCTTGAAGAAACTTAAACTCCTGAAAATGACAAATATAATAAATGGAACAGCGAAAATGCACCTTGAAGATATTTATTAAAAGTTATTATTATTATAAAAAGTTATTATTTTTAAATCATTTTTGAAATTTTCTTACGTGGAGTTTAGTAACTTCGAAATCTGATCTTACAGGACAAATCTCCCAGCTCTCATTTTCCAAAAATATCCTTAGCTCTTCTAGCTTAGAGCAATGATATCTGTGAAAATATCGAAGACTTGCCTGTCGAATGCATTCTTGCAAACTCTCAGATTCACTATTGCAAAACTCAAATCCAACTTCTTTCAAACTAAAAAGATAATTATTAGTAAAAGTAAGTTAAAGTTTAAATGCAAACCTATCTTCCAATTCAAATGAATGTTACAATTTATAACTTTGTATTCAATTATGATTGAAACTTGCTTATAAATGATAGAAAGTATTTGCATAAACTCGTCGATTTTAAACCCCGTAAAATCAAATGCGAGTAGGAATGTTCTAATTTTCGTTTGAATGTCTTGCCAAATATGGAAAGCACCATTGGTTAATTTTTGTTCAATGTATTCATGATCTATGGAATAATCATCTGGACCTACAATTTTTATAAAAAATCAAAAAGTTTAAATAATGTGTATTGTTATTCCATAAAAAGATTCTTACATTATTTTGTGAAATAAAAAGAAATATATGAGGCTTACTTTCTTTTGCACTTTGAGAGTTGTGCCATTGGACAAGTTTATGATAACAAAGCAAAATTTTCCACATTGCTTTGCATAAATCAACAAGACAAGGAATGAAAATGTCCGAAGTTAAACACTAAAGAATAATTGTAGTTAGTATGTTTTGAAAGTATTTTTTAATTTTAAGGAAAAAACACTTCGCTAAAGTGAGAATTATAAACAAATATTCGTTTAAATTAAATCTTACTGAGCAAAGATCCTGATATTGCTTTCTTTGGAGGTTGACAGGCTGCTCATTGACTCGACACAATTCAGCAAATCCGTGTACGACGCTGAATGCTTTATTGTGAATTGCTGAAGCATAATGCATTAACAATTGGTCCATACAAGTCTGAGTTTTTCCCAATAATTGATATGCTTTTTGTAACTTGGCATATTGTTTCTCATCAAAGTGCATACAAGCCTGTAAATTAAACAATCATAAATTGAATTAAATGAAAAAAAATTTTGTAAACGCATAATTATTTTTAATTTTATTTTGGTTCATACCTTTGAAAGAGCGAGATCAAGTTGCTCTTCGGCGTTTTCAAGTGTGTCTTGCAATTTGGCCGAAAGCTCAGAAATACACGTGAAATGCTTATAAGTCACGGCAGCCTCTTGACACTCCAATAAAAGTTGAATTGCTCCTGGATAATCGTCTTCACTCAAAAGCTCTTTTAATCTCAATTGAGTCTTTTGCTATATTAATTAACAATGTTCATTTCAAAGGCATTTCCTTCATTTTTAAAATTGAATGAAAATTGAGAATCAGCACTTACTAATGTATTAATGGTCCTTAATGATTGTAGTAATTTCTTTGCTACTTGTTTCTTTCTATAATTTGCCAATACCCGTAAACTTTTAATTGTAAATTCTTGTTTTGCTATGTATAAATTCAATCGGCTTTCATTACAAACGATTAAAGCTGTTTCAAGCTCGTCTTCAATCTCTTTAACTCTATATTATAAAAAGCATAAAAATGAATTTATTCCTTTTTAACAACAGAAATACGCTTAATTATTTTAGAATTTCTAATTATTTAACATTATAAAAACGTGAAACCTCAAGTTTTCACCCATGTAGTTCGATTGCTTTTCTAAAATGAGCTGGAATACTTTTTTTGAAACGACAGTCAATTCTTTGAGTATTCTCTGACGACTTGCTTGAATATATTCGCGATCAATGCGCTCGGTTTCAGGAAGTTTCTAATAATAACAACAATTATTAAATCGTGTTTTGTATGAAAATAAGGAAATTTTAGACACTATTTTAATTTATACCTGTAATTCGAATAAACTGGGATCAAATCCTTCAGAGGTAAAGAAAAGAGGGTCGATAGATTTAAGAAGTGCTTCATCAACTTCTGGGTCACTCGGGAGTTTTCTTAATTCCGATTCCGAATCTCGACTAACAGGTAATATTTGAAGATGTGAAGGAATTAAATTACTCTCAGAATGACTTGAATTGGGTGAAAGAACTTTTTGAAACTTCTTCAATCCCTGGAAAATAAATCAGAAAAAATCAGCCACAAAAATCCTAATGATTTTTCTAGACAAATGCCACAAAATCCTTAAATATTTATTTATTATAAACTTACCTCTTTTTGTAATAGATTCTTGACCTTTTTCTTAAAATCCATGTTTAATAAATCAAATATCAATTGATTCTATATTGAGATTCAGGTAAATAAGGTTTAGTTTTTTATATTATAAAAATTACTCATCATACGCGTTAGTTATATGTGCGAATTGAATTACACCATTATAAATACACATTTTATAAATAAAAATGATTAATGAACTAACAAAATACAATGATTATTATTGCTATTAAAGAGCAGCTCCCAGCTCCGACCTCGGACAAGTACAAGAAGGTATTTTATTATAAAACTCCTCAGCTGTTTGAATTAAAGGTGTTTAAATCTCAAATTGTTCTTTTAAACTGCGTATTAACTAACTACCAGACAGTTTAAATAGTATGTGACAAGGCAAATACATAATGTCAATTCCCTTTAAATTGCTAGTTAAATCACTGTATTTAAAAACTCGTGGGATTAAAGTCAATTGTCTTTTAGCAAGGTGTGTATTTTTTATGGAGGAATTCCTCGATGACCAATTGAGAAAATATCGAGTTGAAACTAAATTCTGTTCTTTCTCAAACTTCCTTTCTCTTTCGTTTCTTTTCCTCTCTCAGAAATTCTCCCAAACTTTAATGTAAATTGTCTTTCTCTCTGCTCCTCTCGCTTTGGTTCAATCTTCTTCGCTCCTCTTTGTAATTATTCTTTTTAATTGTCTTTGATTCTTTCTCGTTGTTGTGACATGGCCCTTGCCGAGTTTTTTTATTCGTTGAAGTCGAAGCTCATCAGAGAGGAGGAGGAAGAAGAAGAAGCTCCGGAGAAATCTGAACACTCTGGTCGCGAAAAGGAGCAACGAGTCGGGCCAGTCGGGCTGATGGATCTTCCATATGAAGTACCTAAACATTAAACATAATTAAACAATGTAAAAGTTAGTTAATTGACTTGGGTTGGTTTATTTAGCTTAGACTGATATTAATTAATTACTGATTTTATTAATATTATTGATTACACAAATGAGCATTATAATTAACAAAAATCCTTATTTTGTAATGCAGATGAGGAGCAAGATATTAGCATTTCTGCCGCACAAGACTCTTTTACAAGTCCGCCAGACATGCAGTCAATTGTACCAGGAGGTGACGGCAAATTGTAGCTTCAAGATGAACGTTTACGGCCAGGACCTCAATGACGAACAGCGGGAATTCGTTTCGAGAGTAAATGTCTTGTCCATTAAGTTCAAGCGTCTTGCCAAGGCCATGCCACCCAGTGACGAAGATGAAGAGTATTTGCAAAAAGATCCGAATTACAAGTCAAACACTGCTCAAATGAGGCCCAACATGAGGTACTTTGGACCGAAAGTTTACATGAGCGTCGCAAAGGTACAAATTCTGATGCTCAAATCGCCCATGAATCCGACTCGGCAAAATAAGAAGGGAAAGCGCTATGATTTCGATTTACTGAGGGAGTTCCTGTTGAATTTCACTGGTGATATTTTCTTGTCTTTAATCCAAGCCACAGAGTAATTTAGAATCGATTTAACATTAAGGTACACTTTTGTTTAATTGTCATTAATTTTTTAACTATTACTGATACACAAAATTTTTCTTGTCAAGTTTCGCTCAATTTGTGAATGATTTACTATTTAAACGCCAAACATTAATCAATACAATATCTTTTTTAAATAAACCATTTTAAATTCTTGTATAATATTATATATATCAGTCATTTTAATTGTAAACGAACGAAATGAACGAATGTGTTTGTAAACCTACTTAATTGAAATCATTTAAAGTGCTAATATTTTTAAATCACCAATTTGACTTTTATTTTATTGTATGAGTGTCATTTCAAAAATATTACTTTAAAATATATTTTCATTAAATACTTAGAATGAAAATTTTGATGCTAATAGACTAATCTAATTTCAAATGACTCATTTGTGATAATTAATTAATTTACTGTTGCAATTTCAATGTGCTTGTATGTTAATTGCGTGAATGAAATGATAATAAAAGGTGCTTAGCGCTTATTCTCTTGAATGGAATAAGGAGCGTAAAACCATCCAGTATTATTCGTCATTCCACCACTGTTATTCTCACCATCACAATTTGCATAGTTTGCTGAAGATGAGCCCTGCTGGTTAGAACCGGAGTTGCAAGGAAACCTCGGTGGTGAATTTGCATATCCAATCGTCACATAGTTGGTGACTATAGTTGGAACCCAGTAGAGAAGAGTGCCCCAATTCCCATTGCTATTCCCATTTTGATTCCCATCTGTATTCGTACATTGGTCTCGATTCGTATTTCCTTCGTTCCCATCTTCACCACATTGATCCGCCGAATTCATATGATTACATGGGCCTCCTTGTCCACCTCCTTGCCCACCTTGTCCACCTTCTTGCCCTCCTCCTTGACCCCCTCCTTCTTCATATTCATCATTCATTCTACTTAATATTTACCATTTTAACTATTTGCATAACATTTCATTGCTAAATATTCTTAGATTAGGACATCAGGGATTATCATACAATAAGTAGACATAATTTTTTATTTTATACATTTCAATTAGTAATTTTGGATATTTTTACCATTTTGACACAGGATATTCAAAAGGTAGTACGCCAATAATTTGGGGACAAACAACACAATTTTTTCCTTTGTCCTTCTTCTTCTTGCATTTCTTTTTCTTTCCTTTATCTTCGCCGTCTTCACCATATTTACCATATTCGTGGTCATCGTCACATTCACCTTCTTCTTCACCTTCTCCTTCTGCTTTGTTCTCCTTTTCCTTTGCTTCCATACTCTCTTTATCTTTATTTTTCTTTAGGGATTTAGATCTGTCACTAAATTATAATATAACAAGAACGTTCATTTAGATATTTTATTAAGATGTTAGGAACATGTGAAAAAAGCATTTTAGATTTTACTTTGATTTATTTTTCTTTTTGGAAGAGTTAGACAAATTAACAGAATTAGCACACAAGCACCATTTTTATTTTTAAAAAACTTTTATTCGTTATTTACTATAATATTTTCTACAACATTAATGAACATTAATTGGAAAGTGATAACGGTAGAGTTATAAGAATAAAGATTGAAATTTCCTCAGAGATTTCCAAGGAGTCCAATGCCAATAGACAATTATTGTAAGTTATAGTCTTCAGTCAACACGATTAATGAAATAATGCTTTATGCCTTATTCATATTTGAAGAGAAAAGAGAAATAGAAAAAGTGGAGAATAAAAATAAAAATAGGGATTGTAAAAAGCTATTAGGTGGTTGAGGGAGGAGTCGCCGTTCGCCTTTTTCCTCAATGAAGAAAAAGATAAAGATGTAAAAAGTATACTTTACAACACTTTTAAAAACACTCAGAAGAAGTGAGAATAATATCTTGAATGATAACATAGGTGTTATATGAGTGCTAGTAAACCAGAGTGAGCTCTAATGCCTCCTTACCTTTTTCTCCATCTTCGTGTGTGTTTTCATCTCTTCGAAACTGCCTTCAGCCCAAGGAAAGAATTCAACGAGCGGCGGAAGCACGAAATTATGAATTATGAATTTGACGTTTCAGTGAAAGGCGTTGCATACGAACATCTCAGGGAAATTACACGAGCGAGTCTCGAGGCATCGAACGGAAGAAAAAGCGGTTTCTCAATGTTTCCTTATGTCATTTTGAAATTCATTTTCTTATTTGTTTTCCACGGAATCATCTGGTGAGTCTGGAGAGGAAGTTTCTCGGGAAAGATCCAAGATTTCAACATTTTCTTCAAAGAAGTGTCTCATTAAAAATTCAATTTCTTAATTTCTACTCATATGCTCCCCAAGCCTTAAAATCAGCCAATGGGATTTGCCTCGGAATTTTCAAGGGAAATGTTGAACGGAAGCATTTTCGGGTTTGTTTTTTCTCACTGCTGTGTGTATCAACAGTCAGTGTTTTCCCCCTAAAAAGAGTTAATTTGGCTCACGAGAAAAGTTGTCGGAGTCTATTGCTAATTAATCTCTAGCTCCTAATTACTCCTGTCTTAATCCTAATGGAACTCATCTACTCACTTACTTAAAACCGAGGAGGTTTTTATATAACAAATTCATAAAGCTCTCCAAGTTAACTGCATTCTCCGCTAAATTAAATTTCTCCAGAGAGAGAAACTTAATTTTAAAATTCATCGAGGAATGGCGAAGTGAAAAGTCAAAGGATAGGTTTCGGGATCTCGGCAGTAATGATTAGATGTAATATAGGATCCTAATATGCGGAAGTCTCAAAGGATCCATACAAATGGCCTAATTTTAATTAATTTTCCCCATCCCCGCCCTCGAACACCGATAAAGCAAATCCTAGAAGTTTTTAAGTCCTTTTCTCTCATTACGCCCTTATTGCCTTTTCATTATCTCACTCCTTGCGGTTCCATTTTAATTCATAATGCAAAAGACTCATTTGTCAATTTTTTCCAACTTTCTTTTTATGTAGAATTCCTAGTTGAGAAAATTCGACCATTTTTTTTATATTATTAGCTTCTTACACGATTCTAACATGTAAGTCTACACAGCGATTTGGATTTTCCTTTGCAAAAAGTGCATATGGAGGGAAATTGAGTAATTTGAGGAATAATACAAATAATACAAGGGGAGACTCATATGAAGGTGCATAAAGTATGAATGAAGTTTCTCCTGGTGTAATAAAAATTTTCTCAATCCGGATTTGGAGGGGAGAGAGGTGAATGTGAGAGAAAGGCGGAGAGCGCATTGCCACTACCAGTCGAGTCATAAGACTGCGTGCCGCTACCGATGTCATAGACATTCCCAATTCAACGTTCTTCCTTTCCTCACTCGCCACGCGAAAGGATCCCAGAGTTGGAAGTGTATTAAAGGTGTGGAGAGTTAAAGGGAACTGGGCTTTATTAAATAACTCCTCTCTATCTATATTACTACTCACCTTCTATATTAGATCAATTTGAAACGGAGGATCGCACAAAAGGGATATAGCCACTTGAACTAAAAAGTACAAAATAGGAATAGAGGTCCATTTAATCAAAAGTTAAAATTAATTTAAAAGTTGGCAACAAGGAAAATCGCCCATAATATAAATATTGAGGAGGACAATCAACATTGTCGGATTCTGAGAAGTCTCAAATTTTACAACTCGCTGTGGAGTCTCAGGGATCTCCTCGCTGACTGCAACGCTAATAAAAACTAAAACTTCTTGACTGCAGTTCCCTCCTGCATATCCTCGCTATATCTTACCTAAATTTCACATAGGCGTGTTGAGAGTCTTTTGTGAGTGCGACCATTGGTCAAATAAGTTTTCTCTTTTTATGAGTTGACTTATTTGCATGAGCTAATACTTAGATTTCTCTTCAAACCATTTCAAAAAGAGACAAGTTGATCCTGGCTTCTATATTGAATTTTGACAATTGATAAATCGACTGCGGAAATCTTTTCTCCTTGGATTTCATGGAACGGAACACTGAACTCAATGGGATCACTTTTAAAAAAATCCACCTGGAATAACTAGGTCTAAGGTGAGTTCATTTCTTTAAACATGGAAAGAGATTTATCTTAAACCCAACATGCGTTTCTTTTCACCATCATCTTTTAGGGATTTTTAGAATGTAAATGCTGATTTATACAATCCCCTTTCCATCGATTACTCTAGAGGAAATAATAATAGGCCATTTGAAAAAAATTCAATTTGAACTTATAGGGTCCGGCTCCATTGCGACTATGAATGAAAGATATGAGCATTCCTAATAATTCTGGCGGTGGAACCCCGATTTCCTTCAAGGTATGTATTTCCTTTTCAATTATACTTTCAATAATTGATTTTCAGTGTTTATTTTGATAACAACATTTCCTTATTAAGAAACTCAAACTGTCAACAACTGAGAGAATATTAATTCATCTTGAAAGTTTAGTTATAAGGAATATCTCAGCATGCCTAACTATGTTTTCCAAGATTTCCCAATCCAGTTTTAAGAATCTTTCCATTTATATTTTCTCTTCGAATTGCTAAATACAATGGGATTATACGTATTAGTTTATCAAAGTACTATATTAATGAATTCTCCAAGTGTGCCTTTGGGGTTTAAATAAAGTATTAAATTGGAGCATAAAGTGTAATGCATAATTTATCGGTTATTCACATCAAAATCTTTTTATCTATTTGTACAAAGTTTCCTTTAATTATGTATTTATTTAATAACATGATTTAATCTCTCAATTTTCAGTATTAATTGTAAGTGAGCCTTTAAAATATTATAAACACTTGACAATGTAACAGAAAGAAATGGGCGTTTTTACATTAATTGCATGATTAAGTATGGACTGCTAAAATAAGGATTTAAGGATTTTATAGTTAATACCTATCCTATCATTTGCTCAACTTTGAGAGATGTTTATATTTAATAGTATAAATAAGTAGTCATCTCATATGCTCAAAGTACGATTAATGTTATTTACAACGATGTTTTCTGCTTGAATTGTTCATTTAAACCCATAGTCGTAAATTAAAAGGGAAAGTTCTATTTGTATGATAACTTTGCTATAAAATAAAAGTGCCAAGTGTAATGATAGCAATGAAAATGCAAAGCACTTAAATTTCTGATTGAAAAGCAGAGATGAGTAATGTATTATATGAGCTATGAATGAGTTATGAAAAATAAATGGGTTGATGCTTTGTTGCACCTGCAACGTAATATGAGAATGGTCAATCAAGCTTCCTTTCTTTTTGAATAAAATAAAAATTCCTTCCAACTTTACCATTACAAAGTTTTGTGAGGTCAAGTAAGAAAAATTACTTGAGAACTAACATTGATTACATATGTATACCAAATACCATCTTTACGTAAAGTAAACTATGTATTAATTTGCTTTTAAGCATGTAATAAAGTTTAGGGAAAAGATTTTACGAGATTATTATGAAAGTTGAGAAAATCAATCAAAAGTACAAATACATTAAAATTATATGAAACAACAAGTTTTCCCATGATAAAATATGAAAAATTTGCTAAAATATGCACACAAGTCGAAAAAAATGGTGCTTTAAAAGCTTTCACTCCTTTTTGTCAATGTTTACTTTCATAGGAAGTGGATGAATCTTTAGAGGAACTCATACTTTTACTTTCACGCCATTTAGCTTTAATTGATTCTGTGTGTGAGGAAGAAATACGACGATTGTATAGACTCACAAGGGACTGGGAAAGATTTGAGATTGTCGTTTAGAAGCGCCTTTTTGCGCGACAATGCCTTCGTGCGGTAATTAAAGGGTGAAGAATTCGACTGGAAATGATATTTTCAACGGTCATGTCCAAATGCCATGTGCCTTTTCATGTCGTGCCGAGAACGAGTTAGTCTTGTATTTCTTTTCTTAAGAAATCTTTCCCTCAATTTCCATACAGGAAAACCTCGACTGGTCTCTCGAGGATAAGCAATATGATTCCCTGTTATATGGGCCAGCTAATGGGAATCGATCAGGGGAAACATGGAAAAGGCCTTAATTGAGATTCAGGAGACTCTGAGAGTTCCCAGAAGCCATTGGACTTTCTTCGACAATTCTAAAAGCTCATTAAGTAACTTATAAATTCATACAATGCATATTTAAATTATTATCCTTATTTATTCCAAATGACTCAAGGTGTATTACTACTAGCATTACTCTTGGAGCTTTACATAAACGTGAGAATCACGATCCTTTATTTCCACAGCGTATTTATGCTTTCATTATATTACATAATTCATTACTTAATTCTGTTGATTACAACGCCAACAGTGTCACTTTTGAAGTGCTAAAAGCCATTTTCTGATGAGTTACGAGGACGATCAAATAAAAGACTTTTGTCCAAAGTAGTTTAATGCATGAAATCATTTTAGGATTTCAATTTGAGTCATGAAATTACAATTCAAGTTTTCAATATGACGTGGTCAGGTGCACTTTAAGAATTCTTTGAAGAATTCTTAAATTTTCCTTAAACGAACTTTGGATTTAATGAACGCCTAGATTTCTTATTTGACCTCACAATGAAGGATGAAGGATTTAAAAGGAAAGAATTTCATGCCACAAATGACTCACCCAAAATCTAATTCGGAAATTGGGATAAAAAATAATGACCAGTTCTCTCCACAATAATAGATGAGCCAATGAGAACGGCACATTCAACTCCCTGTCAAGACATAAGGAACAAAGCCAAGAGCAAAGAAATTTCTAGATTCCCACAAGATTCTTTTACGTATAAAAAGCTTTTCACAATAAAAAGCATTAATGGCCGGAAAATAAAATCCGACAGAGAAAATTAAGAGCTCATAAGAAATTTCTTCGTTTAACTGTACAATATGTTTAAAATTTCAATTTAGCCAAAACCTTATTTTCCCCTTAAAACCATTAATGGGATATAAAGATTCCTTTATTGCGAAAATCTCGAGATTAATAAAATTCAAATGACTCATGATTCATAAGTTCATAACCTATTTCCATTTCCTACAATCTATTAAGAATATCATATTCATAAGGCCGCGTCATAACTTTCCTCATCCTATAAAAGGAATGAGTGAGAGACCAAAGGCACTCTATCAAATATTTATAAAATCTATTATTACCCACATATCATGGAGTCTCGTATTACTAAATGTTCATTAATATACGTATAAAAGAGTTATATAAATTTTTGTGTAAAACCATGTGCATCATATGTGGTTGATTGTCCTTATAGACCCGCGGTCTATGTAATTAGTAATTAGCGCATAAATTGCATTTGGGAGGAATTTTACGAGCGTGGCTAGTTAAAAGGTTACAACTCTCGTGTTTTAATTCCTCCACCTTATTTGGCAAAGTGACAGGGGGCGGGTTGTGAGTTTCTCGACCAACTTGCCTTGTTTTAATTTAAACTCTATCATTAATTAACTTGAAGGTAAAAAATGAACTTCTTAATTTACGAGCTTCCGCCTTACAAGAAACTTTTAGGAGAAAGTTAGAAAGTCTGGACTTGTGCAGTTATCTTTCCTCATTCATTCCTTCCACGTGCATGCGGAATCTGTTTGGTTCAAACAGTTGTATTTGTATTTAACAATATTTTTCAGTACAACATTCCTAATTACATCAATGATAACTCGTTGACTTAATGACTAAAGTTTTTATCTAAAATTTTCTCGAGTGTTTCCGGAAGAAACTTTGAAAGATTAGTAAATAATTGCAAAAATTGAGTCAAGTATGAAAAATTTATGCTTTTTAAATCTTAAGTTGGCCTTATGATGTTTCCGTGTTCATCATTTTTCATTTAAGAAGTTTACCAACTTATTACTCTGTTCAACTAAATAATAATAATGTCGAACTAGCTTTTAATGTTATAATATTTGAATATTTGCAAGTTGAAATTTTCATTAAAGGTTTCAAAGCACGCTAATTTGGCTCTGCAACAAAGTTTCGAGGCTAAAAAGATTAGAAAAATAAGGAAATATTGACAGATGGTGAAACTTATAACACAGTCAAGAAATGCGATTTTCAATGAACTTGTTCATACATTCTCATTCTCACTAATGTATTATTTCCCATATGAGATAACAAGCTGTAGGTAGGATATATTATTACTAAAGATAACTAGAACATACAGAGATATTATAAAAATATTAAATCCTTGAGCCACCCTGAAGATGAACCTATAGAGATCTAAATACTCGTACGCAGTGAAAGTAGTACGTTTAACATTATGATAGACTCGAGCCTTGGGAGCAATAAGACTTCATCTGCAGAGGAGGAAATATGAGCGAGGATGTGCTCGAGTGAGTGAATGAAGTTATGAGAAAAGGAAATTTGAGCTAATAAAGGGTGCAAGGCAAGACATGACATAAAATATGCAGGGTTCGTCTTTGGAAGGCCGATGAAAAATATATGTCTATTTCCGCCGATCGTCAGGAAGCTATTGTCGGCGGCTCATAAATCACTCCCATTCCTCATCCATCAAGCAAGGATGCGAAAGGAGGGAAAAAATTCACTCATTCACCTCCCCTACTGATGAATGAATGAGGAAGATGAACTCGCTCGAACAGACGATGTGTCACATGTACGCAGAACTTACCCTTTTGTCCGCAGAAAGGTCTTTTGTGTCCTTTCTATTCTGCCCTTTGCTCTTCCTACTTTTATTTCTCTTGAGAACGAAAAGGCCTTTTACATCTAAGGTCACTGCCATATTCTACGACCACTATATTTGATTTTCATCCTTATTCCTCAAATTTCACCTTGTTCTCCACATATTGGATTAAAATTACTATTCCATGTTGTAATAGCACTAATGGTTTAGATTTTTACAACTTGATTTCATTTTACAATTAGACCATGGGAGGATTTTAGTTGTCTTCTGTTGCGGTTGTTAAATCTTTCTAATTTGGTTCTTTTGTTTTATTTTATATAGAAAATTTTATGTATTCTTATGATATAAAATAGTCTTGGTTTGAATATTTTGAATTTTCTCCAAATGATATTGAATAAAATGTCACGTATTTAATTTAAGATTTGACATATTAAATTACATGTGTTGTCATTCTGTATTGCCATTCTGTCAACAAAAGATTTATGGTTCATGCATTAACATTAGTTATTGTGTAGTAAAGAAATTATGCGTGTATATTCAAAATTTAACTTTTTTAACTAAGGATCATTTTAATAAACACTATTTATTTTGAATTATAATTAATATTAAAACAAAATGCTTTTAAAAGAAGACTTTTTATTCTCTTCACGTTTGAATTTCTTTCTTGTTTGGAATTGAAGTAGGAAAATGCTCCCAACTTGAAAGATGAATAAAACATTATTTTTAAGCAATTCATGTACAGTAAAGTGGGACATTAGATTTGATTATTCATATTGTTTGTGTAGGTTACATTATCCATAAGGAAGGA
Source organism: Neelides sp. FZ-2019 (assembly GCA_009869795.1). Classification (NCBI taxonomy): domain Eukaryota; kingdom Metazoa; phylum Arthropoda; class Collembola; order Neelipleona; family Neelidae; genus Neelides; species Neelides sp. FZ-2019. The sequence continues at coordinate 34,141 of VJMY01000017.1, read as the reverse complement.
TGGTGATCCTTGTCCTGTCTATATGAAACAAGATGGGCAAAGATTCAAGCTGCCACGAACGCTCAAACTCTCAGTGGACACATCTTACCGAGTTGACCTCTCTTTCAAGCCACCGCAGTTTCTCAGGTAAGGAACTTAATGAGAATTTTCACAATTAAGCCAATCTGTCATAAATCTCATTCTCTCGTGGGTCACTGTATATTGTATAACATGGAGATGAAGAGCAATATAAACTCGGCTTATTACCTTTTCTCTAATAAATGAGAAAATTTACTTTTGCACTTTACTGGATTCATTCGTTCTGGTTGGATAAGTATAAAAGCAATTCAAATGTACGAACTCATAATGTCGTACGAACCACCACGCACAACCACAAACAGAGGACAAGTCATTCGAGCCAAACATAATTGACAAACTTTCTTATACTTTTCTATAATGAAATGTTTAATTTTTTTCATTTTCTCTGACATTCTCTTGGTAAGCCAAGAGAGGAATAAAAAACAAAATTTTCTTATTTATATTGTTAAATTCTAATACCTACCTTGAGACTATGTATAAAAGTGTGTGTTAAATAGCATTAATCAAAAGTGTAATGTCATAGTGTGTTTTGAGTATAACATTTTGCTTATCTAAACGAATAAATTAAAGAAGGTAAATAACATAGAGAAAGTTCGTAATTTACTTTTTATTCCTATGTTTAATCTTTGACTTTTTGTTTTCATTAACTTTGGAAAATGAAATGAGAACAGAGACGAAATTCAACTTATCCTTATTTTACATTCTTGAATAATTTCCGTAAAACAAAATTTATTCAATTCTTTAACCTTAATAGATAATAAATAACAAGTACACGGTCATATGATACCTTAAACAATTTATGTGTGGTTTTTATCATAAATTCTTTACACTATTGTGTTAATAAGAATTTTATCTCTTTCCATTCTCAGATGTAAATTTCTCATATTATATTCCATGTAAGTATGCAAAATGCTTTCAAAGAGATGACAAAGTGAAAGGTTAAAGTTGAGGTGAGTTTTCCTCCCCAATTCGCCAGTCTATTTAGTTGGGGCTTAGGAGAGGAAATGGCCATAAAACAGGAGCTAATATTCGGATGTAAGAGAGGTTTCAACGTGATTAATGGCATTTCGATCCAGCGTTTTCTTATTGAGGAGAAAACTTTTTTCCTCATGTGTTCGCCTTGCTGGCCGCTCGTTATAAGATTTTAACAAGGGAATTTCATTCTCCTTTTTATTAGTCCAATTTTGAACATTAGAATTCAAGAGGGAGGTCGTCTGTTGGTGAGGGAGAGGCGTGGGCCTCAGTATTGACATTGCCATTGCAATTCAATTTCTTCGCATGCCGTGCCTCACATGAAGTGTTTAGACTTTGAGTATGTATGTCTCAACTTTAGACGTCCACTCACTCTTCGATCCAAGATTCTCAAATCAAACTCTTGTTGAGAATGCCTTTGCATGCATATGAGAAATTGGTCTTATAAATAAATGTTCTTTCCTTCTTGCTCCTTCAAATGGGTTTAAGCCTAGTTGGCCGAAGAAGACTTCTTCTAATACAAAATCATACCAAATCCATCTCTTGCATTCCACATACCTTCGAATAGTTACTTACCCTTGATAGAACACCTTATAGACGGACCACCAATACTAAATACATTTATTTCATATGCACAAAGAATTTGAACGAAATATAGAGAAAAATCAGAATAGTATACCTATACATAGGGTATAGTTGAGTCAGAGTCGTAGAAAGAGCAGTAGCCTTTTTAGTTTCGAATCTCACTCAGAGTTCATGCTGACTTTCTCTCCAACGAGTTTACAGCATCAATGTTGTAAGAATCCTGGTCATATTCCACACAAAGCTTTTGGGCATTATTATTTGAGCGAATGGGAGGAGTGGGAGATCTGCATCAAAAACAATTGAGAACAATGTCCAGCCTCCTTTGGCTCTTTGAGGCGAGTGGGAAATCGTAGGCGTCTAGACGTCAAAACTCCCTTAAACCTTTCCTTCCGTTTTTCTCAAATCCTTTCCCATGTTCCACCTCTGGTAATGCCTTTCATACTCTTTTTCTACCATTTTCCCCCCTTTGTCTCTGGAATGACGAGGAGCGAAGAGCGTTTAGGAAGTATAAATAAATTTTATTTATTGATGCCAGCACAAAAAAACTAGTTTATGTCTGGGGATGGCTGGTGGGGGTGGAAGAGAAATGATGTTAAGGAGGTCCTTTGTATCTTTTTATGTCAACTTCGTTTCGCGCTCCTTCGTTTCGCGCTCTCTTTCTCGTCTTTATGAATTATTCCTCGGTTGGATCTTCTGTTCAAGATCGTTTACTCGCGAAGAGAGTCAAAGGAAAAAATATTAGCGAAGATCAAGTTTCTCTAGAGAAGCTCGGGCGGCCTCGAGAGAAGTGGAATAACGACGACGAGGGAGCGAAAGCCTTTCATATTTGACTCAACTTGTACGGAAAGTACTTTTACATAATCGTAAAAATAATAACATATTTGAAAACACAATAAAATTCATGATTATGAAAAAATCCTTTAGTATTATCTCCTCTCTTTCAGGCTCATTATTGTCCAAAAGCTCCTTCGTTTTTTGTTGGTTCCTCTAAACTCACAAATGTATGCTTTTGCATGTATTGCTATGATCAAGAGATCAACAAGACTCATCGTAAAATACCAGTTGGAAATGGATGGAAAATTATTGTACACATTCTTTACGTCTTTTTTATATAAGCTTTTTCAAAATGCTCCCGACTTCAAAATACAAGATTTTGGTTCATGAAGGTTATTTTGGTGATTGTTGACTCGGCTGTCTGGATTCGGTTGAGAAATAAACGTTTTAACTTGTGATTAAATGAATCCTCAATAAAAGAAGGCCATTTAGCTAAGAGTTTGATTCAGACATGTGCTCAAAGAGATAAATAGACTCAAATGTCTAGTAAATACAACTGGAAAAGGCGAAATGTCATATTACCTTTCAGACACTATATACCTCGTCCTATACTTATTTGAATCATTTCAAATTCATTGATAAGATCTTAAAAGCAAAAGCAAGGAAAATAAACCAAACAAGAGTAAAATGATACAAGAAACTTGGTATATCAATGTATTATAGAAAAATACAAAGTATCTTTTTAATGAGATGGAAATTTTATTTTGGACAAATAAAAATAGAGAGGAAATTGGTTAATTTTACATTGACGGATAAAAATGCCCATTGCATAAAAAGAAGATTTTAATATTTTAAAATTCAAGATAATTTTTTATTCACTTTCATATTGGCCTCTACGATTTATTTAGTAAGAATAAAAGTTATTTGGGGTCACTCCCCTAAATCTTATATTTATCAAAATCGATGTTGAAAATGCTCTCTCCATTGTATCCATATATTATGTACATTTGGTTTTCCTTTCTGATAGATTTATAGGTTTAAGATCTGCTCAGTGTAATACTATAAAGATAAAATAATGCCTCCACAATGCACTACTATTTGGACTCGAATTTAGCATTCCCAAAATAAGTATGTTTGTATATCACGCATATTCATCCTTGTCTTCTTCTTCGTCTTGTTCTCTTCTTTTTCCCAAACCCTCACCGCATGGTGTGTTTTGAAGCATATGTTGTTGCTCCGCGCATCTTACCGCTCTTCGCATAACTCCTCAAACGGTTCCCTTACGGCTTGAGTTTACTGCTCCTCTTCTTTTATGCATGGTCGTGTATGGGCGCAGAAACGGAAAAAATCACCGGGTTGATCAAAAGTGAATGTGGCTTGAGATAGAGAAAACATGCGAAGATAAACTGGGAATATTGGAGTTCATGTCGTTGACCGTTGTTGTTGCGTGTGTCATAGAGGCAAAGCCCAGCTATCCCTCACTCACTCACCCTTTTGATCAAAAGAGTGAGATTACAAGTTAAAACAAGGCTCATATTGACGGGACAATTTTCCTTGAATTTTGTAAATACCATATATATTTATACTATATAAACCAATATGCTGAAATGCTGGGAGTTCCGGAGTTCCTCACTCATGGTGGTGCAGCGGAAAGAGACAGAATGAGAGTTTGGGAATGTCTCTTTTCTCTCGAGACTCTCTTCGTGTTAAAGGGAACTGAAATCCAATTCGCAAGGAGCTCATGAAATATTGAAAATGCGCCTGAGGAATTATATGTATTTAGCCTTAAATTGAGACGAGTGAGTCAGAGGAGCTCCATTTTTCTCTCTGTGTTTTTCATATATGGAGGGAGTTTCGCCTCGATGACTGCCAGCGAGTTTTATTTGTCCGTTTTGCTCTTTCGCTCTCCGCGATTTCCATTTCCTATCAATCGAAAAATCTCTCGAGTTCCGAAAGGTAGAGAGGAGAATTAGGAAAAAGAGATTGAACTGGGAAAAATAGAGGCTGAATTGTAAATGACAATCAGATGCCGGAGTCTAATCGATATTTACGAATTGGATGTAGGAGAACGAGAGGCTTTTACTGAAATATCCGACTTCCTATTTTCTCTCCTCCAAAAGAGTAAAAGTCAGTCAGAGGTTGAAACAATGGAGTTTTTATATGAACTCACTTCATTTCAAACTCGCTTCTCATTTTCTACTAAATTCTCCAAATAAGACAAGAATAGAAATGGAATATGTTCAATCTTTCATTCTTTTGTGGTACACACTCATACTAAGGTTTGAGTTGATCTTAATACTTGTTAGAGCTTGCAGCTCATATGCTGGATTATCTAGATATGCAAATCTAGTATAAGCTAGTGTTTTACGTTCACTTATCTAACGATGGACATACCTGTCAATTTATGGTACATACATGAATTTTATGTCGGTTTGTGGGAAATTTATTCAATAATTTATAATACGTATGTACGGTTTTGAGCATGACTCTTTATAATGGAGTAGCTTAAGGGTTGGGAAGCATGGAGAAACCGCATAAGGGTTCGAGGATCTTTAATGTATTTTATCCACATGATGTTCTATGTATCGTGTAAACTCCGCATTGTTCCAGTGTGTCTACATAACCAACTTGTATCATAGCGTAGTTCATTTTGAGCATAAGCGCAAGACACCTCGTGCGAAAAAATCCCAATAAATGTGCAAAAAGTTTCATCTTTGATCAAACAAAGAGATAATTAACTTTAAGATTATAAAATACATGAAACATGTGCATGCATAGCCAGCAAAAAACCAACATTGGCAATTTATATTGTGAAGAAAATGCTCATTTTAGCACTTTTGTTCAAGTTGAGTCGAATTTCATTGGGCAAAAAGAGTATTTATCTCTTTAGTATATAGCTGGTTGGTCCGAATGTAAGAGAGCTTTTGTTCAAGAATACTTCGTGCATGTTCACTATCAGTTTGAACAGAGACGGAAAAAGATTTGTAGTTGCTTTGATTCCCCAATTTTTCACTCCTAGATTGATTATTTGCACAAGGAAAAGAGATAGTGTGAATTTTTATTTGGGCTAAAAAGAAGAGAAAGCCTGTGTTGTTTTCTCTTCCGACCTGATACAGTCATTTATCCAGACTCTGGTTTCAACCGCCCAATAAATTTATTCTCAGTGAGTCTGTAAAAGAAGCCCAATGTGATGGGAAGGAGTCTTAAACACTCGAATTGGAGAGGCCAGACAAACCTACAACGTGTGTCTCTCCATTTCTAATCTCTTAGTCTCTGCCGAATTAAAAATGAGGATGAAAAAGAGAGGAGTGAAAGTAAAAGACACGTTTTCCCTATATGTAGCCTTCCGCTTCTTCTTCCCCTTAAATAATTAAATACGCATTCCGAATTTCCAAGTGTAATAAAAAAAAAAGGTTCAAATGATTCATTTCATTGATTCCCAGCTCTTTTCCATCTGCCATGGAATAAAAAATACGAACAATTTAACAAGAAAGTTCATTTTCCTTCTTTTAAATCCTTCACCTTTTCTCTCGGTCAATAAAATGAATCGGCATTTTGCATTGAATTGATAGGAATATAAACACAACAAACTATTATTTGATATGCGTAGTGTACATACTTGATATTATATGAGTCAGGATAGAAAGTTGTCCGTTTGGATTTGTTGCAGAGAGCTTTTAGTCAATTAAACCACGGGTTCGAAGGGCGACTTCCTTGCAGCAAAAACGATTAAAGAGCGTTGAATCTAGATACTACGGAGTTGACTTCATCCATCCATACAGAGTTACTCCGGGTATTAAAACCAACACCATATATTTACAAACTCCTTCGCGAGCCTGAGTAGGAAAAAGAGTCCAAATCGATACATACTTGTACTTTGCCACTCCGTAACCAACTATTAAAATAAAGGACCGGACTCATAACTAGGCTTACAGGAGCTCCTAAGCTATTAGCGATTACTCCGACGAGACTCGGCAATTTATACGAAGAATACATAGCATACTACTTTGAATAGCTAAGAACCTTTGTGTAATATTTATCCTTAGTCCATGAATATACCATGTATGTGGAATCCAGAACTTGAAATATTCACCGTAGGAAATACACATTTTTGTATATTACATACATAGAAAAGTTTGTGTGGAATTGAGATATATAGTATTTAGGTAAATACAAGAAAGTACATTCCTCCCAACTCGACTTTTCTCCTAACCATACGTGAGTTTCTTTATAAGAGAAGTGTTTGTTCAACATACAAAGTTAAGGATATTAAAGAAAGAAGATAAGTGGATGAGAGAGGCTAATATTCTTTAAACACTCGCATTTGCTAGGACCAACTTTTAACAAAGGTTCTCTCAATTATTCTCCAGGAATAAATGAGAAAAATGAGAGGAAGAAAGGGCAAAGTAAAAGTGCAAAAAGGTTTTCGTGGATAAACAGCCTTTGAATTTAGTTTTTTGATAAAGACGAAGAAAACCTTGTCACTTTTCCCATTGATAACTCCCATTTGCTGTTTTGGTTGACGAGGAGCCAAGAAGAGTACAAAAGAGATTCTTCCGCTTTTTATCCTCCTCTCATGCACATTCAACCGGGTTTAAAGGGGAGCGCAGTGAGAGAGTCCTGAGTGAATGGAATTTGAAAATTGGACTTTTGAGCCAATCTCTCCATAACTCATCTCATTATGGCACATTTGACATCTTGCCATTAAAAGAGGAGGTAAAAAATTATGCTCTCCCATCCTTCACGTACTCCCAAAGGATGAAGAATGATGGGAAGCGAAAAAAATTCCTCCCAAATTAACCACTCACTTACTTAAGTACTCATCATTAGATACAGATACTTTTGAATAAAGTCAACGCGAGTTCTTTAAAACTAACAATACAAAATAAATGTAATATTCTTCTGTTTAAACGACAAAAATACCTCGCGCTTGCGGTAATTCATTGCCAATATCAGAATTTTGGAAGAAATTTTCTTTTGGAAATCTAAAATTCACTTTAACAGATAAATTCTTTTCTCAATTTGACATGAGAAATGTCTAAAATGAGAAATTGACAAAAGGGGATTTTATGAATTCAAATATTGCCGAGTTTCCCAGAGAAAGTAAAATTCCTCTTAAATTCCTTATTATACGGATAAAAATGTGACAAACGAATGAATAAATCAAGAGAAAATATGGTACAAGGTCGAAGTGGGAAAAAGGTAATAATGAGTGAAAGAAGCTTCGTTATGAATTTAATATTTCATTTGGGTCTTTCTAGCGAATTAATACAGGGTTATTTAGAATCCTTGTTGGGTCTATTGTACTTAATTGTAAATATTGTTATGTAAGTATAAAATATTATGTATTGGGTGTATACACTTACCAGAATACCAGTATCCATCTCGTATTTTGCTTGTGTTAATCTTATGCGATAGAAAATGATGAGTTTTGGTGAAGTAATTCAACTAGGACTCACCTCTTCAGAGGTTTCTTTACGAGGAAAAGGGGCAAATGGGCCTTTCACTCCAATGACAAATTTGAATTCGTCTTTGTTCTCTTCCGAATGGAAATGAGAAGAGGAAACTCGCCCATTTCTCTCGCCACCATTTCTTTTCACTCCATATACATGCAAACGAATTCGCACTATAAGACACGTACTTAAATTATCTTGAATGACGGTCCTTATAAATATTTTATTCGAACAGATAGGCTACCTTATTATTTGTTTGAACTGGAATGTTTTATGTAAAGAGTAGACTTTACATTAATTCATTTTTATTATTCCAATGTTAAAAGTTAAACCCATATTTGCGCATTTCAATTTTCCGAATAGGTTAAGCTAAGAAAAACAATTATTTTATTAAAAAAATATACTTTAAATTAATAACATTTTAAAATTCAAAATTGGATTATAGTTTACTTTATGTAATTAAACTAACTTTAAGTACATACACAAAATTGTTTGTATCAATCTAAATTCATCTGTTTTTAAATTGCATGCATTTTGAATTATATTTACACTATTTCAGTACTTATTTATTTTTTATAAAATCAAATTAAAAATTATTAATAAATATTTTTTTAAATCCAAATAAAATTTTCTTATTCAAAGTTATCTTAGCTTAAAGTAAATAGTATCAATGAGTTCTAACATGAGGTGTTCTTTGTCCTTTTCCAGGAACTTACAGGTGCAAAATCAAGAAGCACAATGCTCAGAAAAGTCAAGAGACAGTACTGCATCGGCATACTCAGCTCAATACCCGACATTTGGAACGGTGAAGAGTGGGAAAGGAGAACGCCTTCACATCCCTCTGGTCATGCAAGTGAGTTTTGCCTTTCATCTCCTTTGCTTACTCAGCAACTCCTTCGTGTATAAACATTTATGAAACTTCTTACTACCCAATGTCACAATAGAGAAACAGCCTTGACATAATATATCACATTGTTGTTATATTAGGATGATGTATATTAGTTATGTTGAACATGACTCCCTCCAGGAGCTTCCCTTTCATTCCTGTAAAATATATTTGCAAATTGTGAAAACTGTAAACATTTATCCTTCCTTTCACATTATTTCGTCGTTAGGGCTAAGCGGTGTTCACATTCAAATATGAATTTAGTATCATAGTATAGGGATCAGGATGAGGCCACGAAAGTTCTCTCTTCCATTTAAATGTCCTGATTAGCATTCACTCTTTATGACACTTGTCTTGATACTTGAGAACTCGAACCTGGAATTTCCATTTCATTTCTTCCATTGGCATTCTTTCTTTATTGGGCCTATAAGTTTCTCACATTGAGTTAAATTCTCGTTAGTCTCTTTCAAGGATTAAAACTTGTGAATGTGAAACCTTCATTTCATTTTAATCAAGATTACTTTAAATGGAAATTGTAAATAAATCTCCAACTATAGTAGAACTTTTTTTTAGGAAATCCTTTAAACTTCTAATTTCCTTTCCATGTCATGTCATTTTCTAATTGACAAACCTAAACTCTTGACAAAAGGGCCAGGAGGGGGTATAGCGTCAAGTCATGTCTTTTAGCAGGATTCACCTTTCTTTGCGCTTATTTACCTCACCTTTCCCATAGTTCTTAATGGTTCGTAAGATAAATAATGATATTAATGTGGAAAGTCCATTAAGTTTATTAAATGGCGTATGAATTGTGTAGTTCGAAGACGGAGGCGACCTCGTCGTATCCCTCCAAGTTAAATTTTACAAGCCTCATGACTCTCAGCACTCGGAATGGGGCAGCTCGCTTCATTGCATCGAGTACGAGTGTAGTCATATCCCCGGCTCGGATCGCGTCATCGTAACAAAGGAGACGTACCGGTGAGTCGATTAATCCTTTTCTCAATTACTAATTTATCCTGTGATACATAGTATGGCGTAATCGGTCCCGTCCCTCCACGACCATTCATCTCATCACATTCCCAAATCAATCACGTTCCTTCAACATGTCGAGAACCCTGATGCATTCTCTTCCTAACGAACAATTAATAGTCCATTATATCGACCATGAAAAGCTAACGACTTGCCTCTTTTGTTTGATTTTAGTCTTACGAACAGTAAACCGAGATTGTGCTGAGGCGAACGAAACCACACACATTACGAATCAATATAACACTATAATACACTTCTCCGACATCACTTCCAATGAGTTCCGAATGTCAATCGGCTCCTATTTGAACAAAAGAGTTCTATTCATTACAATAGAAGTTGATTGTATCAAATTTTAAGTTCCTTTCCACAAATGCAGTAAATATTAACATTCTTACCTAATCAATAATCAAACTTTCTATTAAGCTTGAAAAACATCAAATTGAGAAAATATAATTAGAAATTATACTGAATCATTATTAATTCTTAACTTGATAAAAGTATTTTGGTTAAAATATCTAATTGTTCTTGTCATTAGCATCGTAGATAGAATTTCAGATGCTATAAATTAGTATTTACATTAGTATTGGATCATGAATTATTGCAAAAATAGAGGCATGTTATTTTTAATATTCTGTAAGTATAAACACAGATACATGTATATTGTATTCTAACGTCTGTCTATTACGATGGACATGGGCGTTATTGGACGTAAGGACCACAGTATAATTTATCATCCAAATTACAGTATATTAATGATTAACTAATACTAACATTCATCTAGTATGATGCAACCTCCTTTTGACACTTTTTAATCCAAATTAAGATTATCGTTTTGTTTATTAATTTCACAAATCACCCAACCTTCCAATTTCATCAACTTATCTCTCTACTTGTGAGTCATTTAATTAATTAATACTAAATATACTTGTAACATTACGTATGAAATCTATTTAAATGAATTCAAATGTCATTTCAAAATACGCAATTAGGTAAATTAATGTCATGATATATATTTACCTCATTATTATAGATGATGATCGGTAGCTCGATAGTGATCGGCGTACGCGTGAAAGTTTGTTTTCAATGTTCCTCTCTTTAAACTCTAATATTAACCATATAAAGAATTCGCTCTTATCACATTTAATTCTCTCATATACAAAAATTATCAAGTTATCGTAATGTAAGTAAAGTAAAAAAAAATAAATACTGATAAGTACTAACTTCTAATAAAAGGCAAATTGAAGCAGTGAAAGGCATTCATGAACGTAGAATAGAATATAATTCAAATTGTGTAAAGGTTATGTACTACAAACTTTTAAATGTAAGTTGAATAGGTACATGTACTTTTCACACGTTTGAATTTAATATGATATAATATGAATATTGTATAGATAGTGGGATGATTTCATAATTGTTTTTGCTTAAATACAAATCAGAATCTGTAGAATTAATGTAGAAAAATCAGTGTTGTAACTTGCTATTTATTATATAAATTAATATGAAACATAAAGCATAGAATAATATAATTATAGGTTTGTGGTAATTTAGATTTTTAGTATTTTAATAAAAAAAAAGATTATGAATTATGATTGTTAAGAATATGTTCCTTATAAATATAAATATAAATATAATGTAATAAATATTGATAAAATGTATTAAAGACCACTATATAAGGATCATAATTTAATTTCTTTGTAAAATAATCTAAAATTAATGAATATGACACAATGCCTTATTAAATACTATAATTATTATTCATTTACCTCCAATTTATTGAGCAATAATTAAAATTGTATCTCAATACAACTTAACTTTTAATGATGAACAAAATGATTAATAAAAATGAGTTTACAAACCTCACATTTGTTCTTTTTAATCGAATATTTATTTCATTTAAGCATATTACAATTAACATAAAATTCCAATATTCAATCTCTAAAAATTTTTGAATTCATTGAAGTAAATAAAAAAAACGATATTATAATACTTGTCATTAGTAAAAGATACGAAAAAATAAGATTAAAGTGGCAAAAAGAAGTGGAAAGGAGTGAAAATGACTTTCACTCGGTTGCGTCAGCCGTCGTAATTGCTTCATTATCCTCCTCATCAAGATCGAACTCATCAGGGTTGATTTCTTCACAGCTTACAATGTAAATTGGAGATTTTGGTCTGGCGGGATGGATCGAAATTCCCGAAGGGTAACTCACCATGTTTCATAGCTGTTCAAATTATTAAAATAAAAGGAATTGAAAAAGAATTCTCGAACAAAAAGACTCGGATAAATAAAATATAAGTTTGCCGGAATGCAGAGGACAGAAGCTGAGATTACAAATAAAAGGAACGGCATTCCCTTGAGGACTCTTCCAAATGGAACGTAGACGCCATCAAAGCATTCCATCCTTTTTGCTGTAATTACGAATTCCCCATTGACTGTGTTCGGTCCACGGGTGATCATCGAAATGACTCCTTCGGTATCATGCTTCATTCTAAGAGAAAGAATCATATCCTTTTATATACCAAAAGAAAACACATTATCGGTAACAATAACCTAACCTAAATAAGTATTGGAGTTGATAGTTTTAGCAAAATATAATATATTTATTATATCATGTCAGATAGTGATATATCAACCCGTTCGTCTCACCCTGTCTTCTCACTCGGAAGGAACTTCCCATTGTATGCAGGGACTTCGACCCCCAACTGCCAACAGACACCGGGAAAGATCCTGTGCATTTCCGCACACTTGAACGAATGCCCTCGCTCTCCTGTGCACAAGCAACGAAAGTTCTCGCTCGTGATGGGGGCGAGGTCAGCCCGGAGCATGAAGATCACTCGCCCGATGGCTTCGTTCTCAATTTTAAAATCCATATACACGAGAGGTGTGGGATTCGCTATGGCTCTCTTCAAGGCCATTTTCGCAAATTTCGAGCTGATGGTCACGACGTTTCCCTTGCATGTCTTGAAAAGCGGGTACATGGCATCTCTTTTTAAATACTCTTTTTGTTGTTGGTACCAAACATCTTGACTTTTCTTGGAAATTACTGGCTTCTATTAAAAGGGTATCAACCAATAAATTGAATGATTATGCGTATGCAATTTAATTAATTAAATTGTTTTAAATAATATGTTGAATTCTGTTAATGAACATTTGAATTTCGACTTCAATGATGGGGTAATTTTTCTTAAGAAATATTTTTATGAATCTCACGACGTTTTGTAAGTTATCAAACATTTTCAAATTGTTAAATGTTATTTTCATGAGTTCTTTCATTCTGGTTGAGTCTCTAATATTTGTTTTTGCATGGGAATGTTTGATCGTCTCGGGTTTTAATTTATTTCCTAGAAAGTTTGCTCCAGAATAAATATCTCTTATCCGAGCAGCCATCAGTGTATTCATACTGAGCACTCTTTGATGATTATTCCGACGTCTTATGTAATAATTGCTGTTACAAGCTACATTTTTAGGAACGTCTGAAATGTGAGGCTTATTGTCAACATCAGGTTTGGCTTTCCTTACAGTTGCCTGTCTTTTTCACCATTGTAATATCCTCTATGTATTCTGGATATCGAATGTTCTTAACTTCGCTTTTATTTGCTATAAAAGTGAATTTCAAAAATACGTAAGTACATTAATAAGATTTAGTAATGTAATAGTAATTTGTATTATACGGTATTATTATGTATCGGTACAAGTTTATTTACAGATTGGCAATATTGTGTATTGTTTAAAATCATTTTTAGAATTTTTGGAATGATATCTGATGATGAATGAATCAAAATGTAATTAAAAGGGTAGAAACCTTCTGCTCTTTCATTTCTTTCTCGCATTTTAATTTTTCTTGCAATAATCTGAGATTTCTTTTGTCCATATTTTCTTGTGATTAAAATACACTGTCAATTTGAAATATACTTAATGTGTGATTATTGATTTGGTATTACAATACTAAAAAATAAAAATATGCCTAATTATCTATTATCGTACCAATTAAAATTAAATGATATTCTATCAGATCGATATTTCTAAATTTAGTAAACATAAGATAGAGTAAAATAGGAGTCTAAAGGATTACAACAAAAATTAAACAAAATGATTAAAATATTCAAAAAAAAGTATTTTTCAAGTTATATTATATCATACATTGTCAAATTCCCATAGAATTGTTCGGCGTCTGAATGCCTTTTTGATTCCCATATTATTCACAACTGTCACAGAAGAATCTCATTATGAAAATGTAGTCAAATTCCAAACTTATCAACTTCAAATTCAAAAATGACCTATTTTTTATTAACCATTTTCATTATTCATCACAATTGACATTTATTGTTATTTCTATTTTATTTCATAAGTCACTTATAAGGCAAAACATTCACAACTTATTAAACTTTAATACAATTTATTTTATTATTTTAATAGCATATTATAATTTATATAATCCTATATAAATAGGATTGTAGGTTTGTCGGTAAGCTATAAAAAGATAATTATGTGTAATTAATGATATAACGTTTCTTTAAGCATCTTAATTTGCGCTTTGATGGTTGAACGACAAATAGCCATTACCTTGCATTGGTTCAGGCTGAGATTTGAGAAATGAAAAGTAGCATTTTGCAAGGCGCAGCGAGAGATCATTTCAACATTGCGGGAAGTTCTGCTACAAAATTTCTGCTGTCTAATTGTTTTCTACTAAATTAAATTAATATATTTATTGAACGCTGCTGGAACGTTCGCAAAGACGCCTATCAATCTCCTCCTTGGTCCTATTAGTGAGTATACTTTAATTTGTTCTTGGCTGTTGTTCAGTAAAATAAAAGGCATCCGTGTTAGAGGAGAAGTAAGGTGGAAGCGCAAGCTCATGAAATTGTTTTCAAAGATGAACTTGTGATAAAAAAAATTGAGTGATCTTTTTGGCCAAGATTATCTATACATTTTTGCATTTTCCACTTCCTCGTTCCAATGTCCTCATTCTTCTATTAATAAAGTTGCATCTACCGATTAAATCTCTGCTTCAGTTATATTCATGTTCAACTCTTGATTTTGCAGGGAGGCGACAAAGCAGTTGGATTGGAAGCAGCTCCGAGTTCCGTCCTGTAGATTAGACAATCCAGTTATATTTTGATACAAGAAGAACAAAAACATTTGAAAGGTTCGAGCTATAACTATGTATTATTTACCATTAAAGCCTGCAATTTATAGTCATAATAATCTTATATATGAAATAGATTACTTATTAGCGAATACGTTCATATTTTAATTAAAATAATTATTTTTATAGATGAAGGTAACTGTTACCACATTGGGAGATGCTATATACAATTTAGACGTGAATGAGGACTTGGAATTGGAAAACTTCAAGGCATTTTGCGAACTTGAATCAGGAATTCCAGCAAATGAAATTTTACTTGTTCTCAATGGACGACCACTTACCGATGATAAGAAGTCTATGAAGGTGCTTATAAATATAACATCCCATTATTATAAAATAAGTTACAAAATAACCTTTTCATTATAAGATTAATTTTTTGAGAGTTCATTTGTAATTGTCATAAAGATTTTTCATTGTTTATTAAACATTTCTAATGTGAGAAAATTGGGTTTTAGGATCTTGGTGTTAAAAACGATGACGTGTTAATTTTACAACAACATAAACAAAGTCAGGCGATCGCACAGAGTGCGCAAAACTCAGGGTCAAGACCGACAACTGCACCTGTGCCCATTGATTTCAGTACAATCCAAATCCCAATGGCGTCATCGAGCAGAAGACCTCAATCCATCAATCGATCTGGGAATCGTCCCTCTCTTGACCAAGAAGACCCTGCAGTGATTCGCGACGCTCTGCTGAAAGATCCTCAGCAACTCGCCCTTATCAAACAGAATAATCCTTCATTGGCAGAAGCTTTACTTTCAGGAGATTTTGGTAAAAAAAACTATTTAATAAGTAATTAAACAAAATAACTAAAACGTTAAGTCTTTCCATTTAATATCGAGTTCTAACAATTTAATTAACGTTACAGACAAGTTTTCTAAAATGATCAAAATGATGCAAAAGGAACATATTGAGAAGGAAGCGCAAAGAATTCGACTTCTCACCGCCGATCAATTTGACGCTGAGGCTCAAAAGCTCATTGCTGCTGAAATAAAGCAAAAGAATATTGATGCAAACATGGAAGCAGCCATGGAGTACAATCCCGAGAGCTTTGGAACTGTGGTTATGCTTTACATTAATCTAAAAGTCAATGGATTTCCGGTCAAGGCTTTTATTGATTCCGGTAAATCTTAAAAATCACCATTTTAAAGTATTTTTTACTGACGTGAGTGAAACGGGGTTAAAATGGAAAATATAATTTTTCTAGGTGCTCAAACTACCATAATGTCAGTGGCTTGTGCCGAAAGGTGCAACATTATGAGACTCGTCGATACTCGATTTTCTGGAATTGCCAAAGGCGTTGGGACTCAAAGGATCATTGGAAGAATTCACATGGTTCAAATTCAAATTGGGAATGATTTTTTCACATCTTCTTTTTCTATTCTCGAGGATCAAAAGATGGATATGCTTCTTGGACTCGATATGCTTAGGAGACACGAAGTAAGCTAAATATGATTTAATTAAAGCTTTATTGCCTAAAAATATTAAATATTTTAGATTAATTAATAAATACATGAATCTGAATCAAATTATTAATATTTGACTCTTAATTTCTTATTTTTAGTGCGTGATTGATCTCAAAGAGCAAGTTTTAAAAATTGGAACGACAGGGACAAGAACGCCGTTCTTGTCCGAAGGCGAACTTCCCGAATCTGCACGATTGACCAACAATAGATCTGATAGCCATGCTGAGAATGAAGCCGCACTTGAACATTTGGGCGGAGAGGATATTGGACTTGCAAAAGCCATTGAGGACAGCATGAAAGACACGCCAGGATCAAGTAAGAAAAAACCACGGAGACACTAACTAACCGCCTGCTTCTTCTCCAATCCACGGAGCTAAATTCTCTTTGCAATATCGACTACTTGAATTATTTAATTATAAACTTTTCGCTTTTCTGATCTGTTAGCATAAATTTGAAATGATTTTAAATTAATAAATCAATTTTTACATTCTTAAATTAATTCGATTAATTGGTGCAAATGCAGTATTCTAATTAGGATAAATAAAATATTCTTAAATTCTCTACAATTATTTTTCTTACCATTTCTAATGGGTTTTGAATGATGCTTTATCTTTTTTTAACCTTTTTTCTTTTCCACGACATAGCTAGTTTATTAATTTGAACCTTTACTTTGGGGGTTAATGGTTTTATTGTACAAGATGTTTCTTTACTTCAACTGTTTTTGATTTGTCAGGTTTATTAATTTAACATTAACATAATATCACTATAGGTGTTAGTTCTGGAAATCAGACGCAAGTCAGTGGTAATGCCACTGGTTCTAATGCTACAACCCCAGCTCAATTTAGCGAAGAACTCATACAAGAAATTGTCAAACTTGGCTTTAAAAGAGAAGATGTAATTAATTCATTAATTATTCATCATTTATTTTAGTCTTTACTTAATTTATTTATTACTTAAATGAGTCACTAACTTGTTCAGCTAATTTTTATCTTTTTATTTTTTCTTTTAAAGGTTATTTCTGAGCTTGTGAGATTCAACGGTGACAAAACTCAAGCAATTGCTGCACTATTTGCCAAATCATTTAAATTCTAAACCATGAAAAAGTTCAAGCTGAAACTCTAATCCATCCAATCTACAAAATTCTAATATTGATATTTGACTTAAACTTAATTAATCAAAATTTGGCGTGATAAATTCATATAATTATTATATTCGATTCTATAATTTTTTTAAATATCTAAATACAATTATTGTTACTTAAAAGGCAACTTATATTTAACTAATTTTAAGAAATAACATTATTTATCTATTCAAGTGTTATACTTGTACATAATATTTTATATTCTTCATTATTAACTTTATTTATTCATATAATACTTTCTGAATTCACTTCGATGATGAATGATGACAATGTAATTTTTTTAAATGTGAATGAATTTGGAATTAGTTAAGGAGAAAAGTTTTATGAATAGGTAACTAGTATTAGTTATAAAATACCCCTTTATATAGCTTTTTTGTTTGGCTACTAAATGTTACATTTATTATAAATTACTGGCATTGAGATTACTGAATTATTTAATTACTCAAATGAATATATAGTTATATATATGAATTAGAAAGTAGTACAATTTATAAGCACTTACCTTTTAATAAATCATCAGATTGAAGCCAATAAAGTTTTTAAAAATATTAGGCAACTGGAAATATTTTTAATACTTTCATTTTTGCTAATATTTATTGTTTGATTTTTGAAATTGTATGTAGCATTACGAGATTAATTAAATTTTCTTAATTCGCAGTACAAGTTGTGTATATTATATATAAATTTAACAAAAATGAAATAAAAATGATATTATTATTCAAACTCCTCAAGTAAAGTGATTTAAATGAATTTTTCGAGCATATCCATCTTCACCACAATCCACCCGGTTTTCCCATTTTCTCTGTCTGTGCATTGAAATTGAAATATAGTTTGGTTGGCATACGTGGCGTAGTTAAAAAATTAATGAAGGTTTTGTTTTCCAGCCTTTATAAGGCTTAATCTCCTGGTTTGCCTTTAAAACGTTGTGAGTCAGTGCTCTTTTCCTCAAACGGTATCTCAAATCAACTACATCCTTAAAATTGATCCAATCATACTTATATCCACATTCTCTTTCCGAATATCCCAACGCCCTTATCCGAACAAAGAAAATCACTCATCTCTAAAGCCTCTAACCACAATCATTGTTTTAAAAAAGAAGTAATTGCAAAAGGATGAAAAATTTATTTTTATTTTACAATTTCTAATAGTTATTTGTTGTCTTTACAATTTGTATTATACATACCGTTCTCAACAATAACGTGGTATTATATTGAGAATATTGTTCACAAAAAAAGTAAATAGTAATCACAATTTTAAATGAATTCATTAATTTATGAAGGAAAACACTAAAAACTTATAAGAAAGTTGAAAGTACAATTCTAAAATAGTGTAGAAATGAAAGTCTTAAACGTAAGAAATACATAATTAAAATACAAAGTTAATGACAAACAATATTTAATGGACAATTCAAGACATTATCCTTCTTCGTCAATTTCGTAAGGAAGAAAAATATCACTTATTTATATACTTTTATCAATAATTTATCAAAAATTATATAATTAGTATCAATTGGTTCATAACTTGAGAGGTTATCATCATTAATCGAAATTAAATGATTATTGAATTTTGCTTATATTTAATTTTAACTTGAATTCATGAAAAATATCAAAAGTGGAAATAAAAAAATATTAAAATTAGTGAATGTTTAAAAATGAAATTCATACTTAATAAGCCAAAAAAGGATAATTAATATTATCAATACAAAAATATGAGTTTTTTTAAAAAAACTTCATCGTTCAATAATGTAATAAATAATTTTTTATCGTTTTATAGAAAACCTCAGAATTTTGAAAGTCTTATATTACTTCCAGCGTGTTTTGCTGATTGAGAACCTTTTCAAATTTACATTCGCATTGGACGTCTGTTCAGAATTAAAAATTCGGGCCGAGTTTGGAACAGAAGATGAAGTAGACGTATTTCCGGATCGAGCTGAAGAAAACTCTCCCACTTCTGTGGAATTCGATGGGCGGTACGAAAGTTTGGTCAATTCTGAAACCATCCATTTATTCCCATTTTGATCTAAAAAATTAAAAATTGATTAAAAATTATTACCTATTTAGTTTGATTAAAGACTATCTTTTTAGCATGTTAAAGTAATAATTATTAAACTTAATACTATTTAGAAAAATATAATTTACCAGATGTAGTAGAAGTTGATGGTCTGAAAAGGGGTTTCCTAACTTGTGGAGGAGCCGTGGATGTCCGATGATGATCAAAGAATGACATTCGTCTTCTCTTGGCACTCACATTCGGATTTCTCTCTCCTTTGGCAGAACTGGACATTCGGGCTTGACCTTTGAGGATGTTCTTTCGGTTTCCTCGTTTCGGAGATCTGTCGTTTTATTTGAGAAAATTAAACATTTCGTATGCATAAAGGAATAATAAGGTAAGAAATAAATGAAATACTCACACTCCTGAGCGTCTTTCAATGGATTTCATTGTAGCACTCGAGAATGATTTCTTGACCGGTGAGGGATTTCTCGCTCTCAAGTAAATCTTTTCACGATCGTTGGCAATGATGGCCATCCTTTGTTGAGTTGTTAATTTGAAAAACACATCACTAAATGAATTACAAGTCCCTCTCAGCTAGGATAAATATAAAAAATTTATAAATAAATATTACATATTTTGCTCATAAGTAGTCAAGAATAAGGATAATTCACAATATTAAATAATGAAAATAAAAATGCTAATAATTAATGAAAGATGGAAAGTTATAGTCAATTTTTACTTGTTGTTCAAGTCTTCTTCTGAGCTCAACATCTTGTTTTTTGATTGAAAATGAGTTCCCTGTTTGGTCATCTTCGCAGAGTTGCAAAATCAATTTGACCGTCTCTTTGATTGTTTGAATGATCATCTGAAGCTTCTCTGTGCTCAAGATGCGACGAACGAGATAGCCTTTGACAGCAGCGCTTATTTTACAAAACTTCGTGTGCATTCGATCGTCGATCTGCAAAATAAGAAAATGCTTAAGTTAAAACTCTATATACATAAATCATGAAAGTATATTTAAGTAAGTTAAATTAAGAAATAATGAAAAATTCAATATGATTACAATAGGGAATGTTCGAATGAGAGATTTGCTGGGTCGTTCCAATCTGCTTGGTAAAGTGAGCCCTTTGAGAAGAGGAGATTTTGCATCTGATGGCAACTTAAATTCAATGCCATTTCCTTGACTTTTTTGCATTTTTCCATGAAGTTCGGAAAGACGACAATTGGAAATGGATTCACGATCAGTGCTCAGGACAGACATGGAACCTTGCAAAGTTGAGTTGTCAGTCGAAGTTGAACATGGGATTTCCGCTTCACTCGAGACTGCTCTTAATGCCGAAGCGTGTTTATCAAATCGGTCGCTGGTTGATTTGAACGAGTCGCTCGAGTGCTGAGAATTGGAATTGACCAAGGAAGTCGATGAAGTTTCTCCTTTTTCACTTTCCGTTTCTTCTTCGAAATCATCAGGATAGTCCACGTCTTTCTCGTCGCAATTCTCCTTATTCTCTTCAATCAAAATCTTCTCCATTTCAATGGCCAAGAGCTGGTGTTTGAAATCTTCTAAAAGCTTCTCCTGCTCTTGTCGCTGTAAATCCATGAGCTCTTGGAGTTGCTTCTCTTGTTGTGCGAGCAAGACTGCAATTTTCTCATTGTTTTTGCTCTCGTCGAGTTGTTGGTTCAAATTTTGAGATTGCAAGGGAGGAGAAATCTCGTTTTTAGTCCCTTGGACTTGTGGTGACAACGGAACAGACTTTTTAATTTGTCTATTTTGAAATAAACTGGAAGCTGAAGCAGACCGAGCAGACGTTGGAGTTTGTGAGAGTTTTTCTCTTGACAAAGGCGACTTCTTTGGGGCTTCTACGCCTTGGACCATTTTATTGAGCCATCCAGGAGTTCCTTCTTTCTCGCTCTCATCTTGACCTTCCACGTCATAAGTTTTGTTCACTCCGGTCCCTTCACTGTTCCTCTTCATTCCTGCTTGGAGCTTGATCATTTGCATATTCAATAACTCAATTCGAACATCGAGGTCTTTCTCCAACTCGATTCCTTTTTCCGCAAGAGTTTTCTCCTCCTCTTTGCCGTTGTCCTCTTCTTGGTCTTCTTCTTCGTCAGGGAATAAATCCTCATCTGATGGATATTCATGTTGACCCAAATCCTCGTCCTTCTTGACAGGCGACAAGGCTTGGTAAGCTGGAGGAATAATCTCTAAAGCTGAGGCTGCGAGGAGAGCGGCACTTGGAGAAATAAGCGTATATGAGAGCCGCCGAACGTGTTTCCCCTTTTTCACTGGTGTTTTCTCTTGGTCGCTCTCAGTCTCGTCTTCTTCGTTGATGGTAACATCATCATCCTGGAGTGAATGACTCTGTGGGGAAGTCCCATGAGGAGTGAATTGGAATGGTGTGAAGTAAATGCTTTCTTCAATGTCTTCATTGAGTTCCAACTGATTCGAGGGCATTTCACCTCGGTCCGAAGTGTATTGTTTAACTTGGACGTTGACATGCTCGGTTTCTCCTTTTGGAGGAAAGATTGCTGAATTCTGAACCGTGGATTCAAAGATTTTCTTTGGTGAGCTTGGAGTTTCTCTTGTACTATCATCAGATTCTTGTTCATGGGGCTCAGGAGAGAAAATTCGAGTCTTCCTATTAATTCGTCGATTCGTGAAGAAGTCATCATTTGTGAACTTCCGTGGTTCGGAAAATTCAAAGGGTTTTTGAATTGGAGCAGATGAAGTTGTAGGAGCTGGAGGAACTGGCGGTGGTGGAGGCATCAATGAAAAGGAAGTAGATTTCGAACTTTTGGCTCCATCGAATTCATCTGGTTTCTTTTGGCTGATTAAGCTCATTTCAGGTGTTAAAATGAGATGAGGATTTGGTGCTCTTGCATTCGGAGATGGGAAAGAGTGAAATTGTTCCCGATTTTCCTTATCACTATCAGATTCTGACTCGGACAGGTTAAAATTAATCTTTTCAGTATCAGACTTCTCGGTGAGTGAGACGGATTTATTATTCAGAATGGCATCAAAAGTTTTGACTGGGGATTCGAAAAACTTTCGAAAGCCGACATTTGGTCGTGGGGTTTCAATCACGCTTTTAACGTCATCATTTGAGCAAGTTTCGCTTGACGGAGTCGTGGACTCTTCCAATTTTTTATTCGGATCATTGGTGGCCGCTTCCTCAAATACAAAGTTAATGGGGGTAATGGGAGTCGAAGGAGGGTCGAGATCATTGTTGGCTGATTGGAACTCTTCTTTATCCGATTCTGAGACAGATTCGGGATCTCTGAGTTGAAGCTTCTCTTGTCGTCGTCGATTTTCAATTTTAATGGCAAGTTCCCTATAACGGGCCATTTCTGATCTGATTTCCTCAGTCATCTGCATCAAATTAAAAATTCATATTTAAATATAAACTTAAAGCAATACGAATAACAAAGAATTTTAATATTTCGATCATCTTTAAATACAATAATGTTAATGATTAAAAACAAAATCAACAAAATTTTTGCAAACTTACAATTGGAGGTAAAATCGGGCGCCCATTAATTTTAATACAAGAAACATATCCTTTGGGCCTAAATGGCTCGTCTCTTCCAGTTCTATAGCGGTTCATTTTGTCGAGAGAATCCAGGAAGTTCCCGGTAGAAGCAAAAAGGCACTTTCGCCAATTGAATTATAAAATATCCAGAAATCCGTACGAATACCTAATAAAGATTTGACAAAGATTATTATTAAAATAATGCTTACACTGTGCCGAAGATATGACAAAGTCTCGTAAAAGTCTGAATAAATTCTGACAAGAAACGCTTAGGAGATGAATCTAAATGCCTACGTAGGAACTGCATGGATTGATACTAAAAATAAGAACTGGGTCTGAATCTTTTAAATGGAAAATTCCACTACTCGACGGCTCAGCAAAAAATGTTATGTAAAAAAGTAAATTCTAAATTCAATATTGCTCTTTTATAGTCCAAACAACTTGTTCAACTATCTAACTTTCGACTCATTACCTCAAACTTGACAAACAAACTCTCCTTGTAACTCCCTTCAGTCTTCACAGGCTTCTTAAATTTGAATATGATTTTAACGGCCTTTACATTATTGTGACGTCGAAACTTAACACAAGGGAACTCTTCCAGTCGCGCCACAATGCTAGTATTTATGGATCCTCACTATTTTGGAGACTTTTGGTGAATTGAATCTAGAATTGTAGAAGTGGTTCTCTTTCCCTAACTATTAGATCCCATCCTGAAGCGTTTCCATTAAGTTTCTCTTGAGTTAATTAGAGCGTTTACTTACTTTAGAATTTGATGAACATTGGAGTGAGCGAGAACCCTCTTTTTTTCAAACGCAGCTCCTAACCTTCGCTTTAGCTTGTGAGTGTGAGTATGAGGAAGGTGCGAGAGGAACGAACAAGCGATCGCCATCCAAATACCTCCTCTACACACATCTCTTCCAAATTAATTACAATCCCTGTTTATTTTGGCATTGTTCATGAATTGTAGCATAATGAGAAACTATGCAGAAGTTAATTAACATGAATATGGTGATATGAAAATGAGATTCATATTTGAGAAGCTCACAAAGTCACAAACCTACATTGTATTTTACATGAAAGAAAGAAGGCATTTTTTTCACATGCACTATGAAAATGTTTGTGTATGAGAGCAGAAGAATCCATACCAGAAATATTGATAAAACACTCAAAACTTGACTTTCCCATGTCGTAAGGTTTATGTGGATGATACAAGACTTGTTAACTTGTTATATTACTCATTGCACTCTTTAGCATTAGTGTCATTAGATTACTCCTTTATGCGATGAATAATAATACTTGGAAATTAGGAAAATAAGCTATAATGGAACAAGCAAAACACGTTTATTGGAAACATAATATTAATTTCTGTCTTATATTTTTTAGGTAATATTTATTTAAAAACATTGAAATTCTAGTAGATAATATTTAATGAAAAATACAAAGTAAGTGTATCTTGTAGTGTATTTAATAATCTATGCCTCTATCCTATTATATTTAGTGTAATATGTATCTTAATTTTTATTAAAATCACTATAAAAGTAGTTAATCATTAGCCATTATCATGTAAATCTATATAATTATTAACATTTTACTCTTCAAACAAATTAGGAAATCTCGCAATTTGGTAATTAAATTTTGACAACAGCAGCCTGCTCCTAGCAGAATATTAGGATATTGCGGGTGTTGAATAGTTGAGTGTTTGAAACTTGAGTAAATGAGGAGTAAAAATGAGATGAAAGCTCTCGTTTATTTTTTGCTTCTTCTTCCAATGAGCAATGTGAGGATCCACAAGACGAGAATCCAAGCAAGAGTAACGAGAAAGCCAGGATAGACGTTATGGTGGAGAATTCCTTGTCCTCTCGTCATCATCGACCTCATGCTCTCAGACGCGAGGGTTTCGGGCAGGCAAATGCTGATGTACCAGAGATAACTCGGCATAGCTTCAATGGGCCAGATAACACCTGAAATCAGTCATTCGTCATTTTATTATCCTCGATTAGATCTCCGTGATCCAGGCAAAGCCCATTAAATTCCACACTCATTGCCTGAAAGGACGAAATTGGGCAAAACTGTCCCGAGACTGAGTTGAGTCACATTCCTCTCCTCGTCACAAATCATGGAGATGATGAGGCCTGAAACAAAAATACGTTTTCTGTGAGGGCGCATGAATCCTTTTAATCCCAAACATGAGATTCATCTTGAAGCCGTGATTAATGAATATTAATCTAATGGTTAACTGTATTCACTATATACATTATACTCCTCTATTTTATAATATTTCCTCGTATACGTGTTCATGTTCATATAGTACTCTCTTCATGATTTATTACAGAAGCAGATCAGTCATTCTTAAACTCTCGTCGTCAAAACTCACCGATGAACATGCCGAGGATTCCTTGAAGAATTGTCATGAGGACGACGGCCCAAATGGGCCCCTTAATTGCAACTTCAAACCACTCAATCATAATGGGGAGCGTGATCGCTATCTGGATAGTCATGACGAGGAATTGAGCGACCATGTGAGACGTAAGAACTTCTCCGGATGTCACTCCTTTGCAAAAAGAAAATAAAGATGAGTCTTAGCACACTTGAGCTGATTTCAAGTTTTACCTGCTACCATCGACCTTTCCAGCATCCCGCCCTTCTTCTCGGAAATGTACACTTGAGATGTCAAAGCCACTGACATGATAAATATAATGCTAAAAACAACATTAATATCCTCAAGTTATAGTTACTTGAAATGATACAAATATTTTTCTAGGAGTTTATAATGGATTGATTAGTCTTAAAATTGCTATTCAAAGGAATGATTTCAATACCAAAGGACCAAACTCGGAGCTACATATTCCATGAATGTTGGCAATTTCCCAAACAGGGGTTCTTTGAACTGCAAAAAAGGACAACATGTAAGTAATTAAAGAGAGAATTAAAGTATCTGATGTTGAAGTTACAAAAAGAGGATGTTCGCCTAATGCCGGATTCCCTTCGCATACTTGCAGAATTTTTTGTGAGTAGTTTTGAAATGCCAAGTAGAAGATCTTTTGAAGAAAAAGGGCCACTTGAGTGTCTAAACGTCATCATGCAAAACAGATTTAAATTTTTAATAATAAATTATTTTATTGTGCTTATTAAGGATAGAATTTCATAAAATAGAGATGATTTTATCCTTAATCGTCCACGTTCCTGACATTTTAATTTTATAAAAAAACATTGCATGTTTTACATACTTGATTCATCCAATTGAACGTAAATACGAGATTCAGATAATGTGAAATTCGAAGCAAAGTTTCCTTCAATGACCCTGATCAAAATAGAGAAATTAGAATAAAAGCATAGGAGGTTTTTATTTTCTACTCATTACTTTTACAAATTAGTCGAACCAATTCATTAAATAAGTTGGTATTTTGGTATTCATTTCCTGTACCTGTCCGCACTGTGCAATGTGTAATTAGGAGGAAATCTGAGAAAACCCCAAAGCTTTCCTTTGTGTACATCTTCCCTTGCCTCCTTTTCCGTGTGGTATGGTATCTAATCATTTATTTACACATTACCACGTTAGTTAATTATGAATAAACATTTCATTAAAAACAAGGATAATAATAAATGATAAATAATGATGCTAAAATCTCATTGTTAAACTTGTGAATACCAGTATAAGATCATGAAGTTCATCTAAAAATCTACAACTTGAATATTCAGAATTGTTCTCTCCTGGACATCCACCCTTGAGTCCTTTGCATATACCAAACTGAGGAACTTCTTCATTGATTACGCCAACTATGAGATCTTTCGGGTCGCCACCAATTGCCAGACAGAAAAGAATGAATTGAGCAGCCGGAAGTGCAAAGACGAAAAGAACAAACCTTTTAACCAAAATCATAAAAAACCTTTAAAACCACGTAGGTACACCACCATCATATTCAATATGGGAATATTTTGGTTATTCAGATGAGATTCATATTCAATGAATCTCATCAGAATATGTAAAATATATTCATTGTGCATATTTATGCAGATATTGAGAAAAACAAACCCAATATTTCTTCTAAGACAAACTAAGTTTTTCCAAATGAGAGCCGTGAGTCGGTTGAATGAGGAGTTGACGGAAAAGCCATCGTCCTTCGAATGACTCAATCGATTCCTTATTTTGCATCCATTTAAAACTTCCTTCTTCCATTCCTCAGCGTCATGGGTCTCCTCTGCTCTTTGATTCTCCTCACTCTCCACTTTCTCTCCTGCTTTGACATTGTTATTCGACGAGCCGTCTTCCATTCCAAGACCCTTTTCTGCATCTTCTTCGTCACTCGGCTCTCTTTGGCTATCTCGGAGACACAGTTTGAGAACGACGTCTTGAAGTGAAGCGCATTTGTAGATCCTTATGAGATTAGCAGGGGAATTCTCCGCTATCAGTTTGCCGTTTCTCATCAGCCCAATCTGAATTGACATTTTTCATACATTTATTTACTTTGCGTTCTTTGCAAACGTTTGATTTATAAACAAGCAAATGAGCCTTTGCATATTATAATTCAAACGCCTTTAAATGTTAAATGGATATTATGAAAAGTCTTTTAAGCCGAAGATATTTGTATAAGCGCAAGCAAATGAGAGACGTACAGTGCTGGCTTGCATGGCTTCCTCAATGTAATGAGTCGTGATGATAACTGTAGTGTGACGCGAAATGACCATATTCGAAAGATGGTTCCAAATGCTAATTGAGAGGTTAATTGAGGAATTAGTTTTTGAAAACATCAATTATTGGAATAATGAACATAATGGGTTCATAAGAGGGACTTGAGTAACCTCTGTCTTAAAAGTGGGTCGACTCCAACCGTGGGTTCGTCAAGGATCAACAGTTCCGGCTCATGGAACAAAGCGAGTGCAAATGAAACTCGTCGTTTTTGTCCTCCACTTTGAAATTATATATTCACTCATTGGCTCATAAAGATTCAAATCACATATTGGAACTTTCCAATATAAGTATAATGGCGTATTATATTGTTTAAGACATTTATAAAAAATATAAGAATATGAAAATGATGGAAAACCTCAAAGATCTAATTTCTCTTCCATGAGGCGGAAGATCGAGTAGAGTTGATAAAAAGTCCATTTTGCTTTTCACATGAGAACTCGTCATTCCGTATATTTTCCCAAAGTAATCGATACTTTCCTTAATTGTGAACTCTTCAAAGAGAGCCGTTTCCTATAAATTACATTGCATCAATAATTTATGTCACCACTCATCCCTCATGATAATAAATAAACACAAAATGTAAAGTAGTCCATTGACAATTTAATGCAAAAATGAGGAATTGGGATGAGACAGAAAAGGTAATACTGTACATTAATAGAACCTTCATAAAAGAACACGTATTATGTCAAGTAACGTTTTGAGAACAAGTACATGGCATCATGATGAGTATATGTGAATGAGCTTAAATGTGAATTGTTTCATAGTTTTGGGTTCTTACCTGTGGCATATAGCCTACTTTTCTCCCCGGAATTCCACTTTCAGGACTTCCTGGCTTGTGCCCAAATATAAAAATCTCACCACTGTCAAGCTTCTTCATGCCGACTGTGCATGATAAAAGCGTTGTTTTACCACACCCGCTTGCTCCTAAAAGCCCATATCTGAAATTGGATGATTCACAATAAAATGATTTTTTGCTTGATTATTACTTAGTTTATGTAAAATGAGATTATCAATTAACTTTTTAATATTGTTCTTGATTTATGAAATTTCATTAAATATTTTTAATTAGAGATTTAAATTAATGTAAAAATGTAGTAGGTCAAGATTAATGAACACAAACAAACGAAATATGAAATAAGTCAAATTGAAACAATGAAACAATCAATTATTTGATTTTTTTGTTTGAATACAGAATTTTTAGTATTAATTATTTAAACTTATGTATTTTCAAGTAAAAAATGGCATTGAGCTTGAAATCTAATTTTTTGAATTAAAGCTTACTTATTTAGGAAAAATAATTATTAAATTGAAGATCAAGCCTATATATTAATTAAATAGATTAACAATCCTTATATGCGATATTATGCGTACATACAAAAACATAAGACATTTTTTTAATATGAGTTCCCTTACATTGTTCCTTCTCTGACTGTCATATTAAGGTTTTGAAGAATTGGTGAAGATTTTTTGTAACTTTTTGTGCCTCCTTCAACAAGTACCGCAATATTTTGTTGTTTCTTCTTATTTTTCCAATTCTCGTCTGCACTGTCAACCTCGAGAGATTTATTATCGAAGCTATCCAGGAGAATGTAAAATGATTTTATTTTGTTAAATAATAATTCATGTAAAGCACAAATTGGTATATTACAGTATTACATATAATAAATATTCATAACATCTTTTACAATTAGTTAGAGAAAAAATTAAACTTACCCTAAATTTTTATACGACTCGGCAATATTTCTTTCCAACTGTGTCATTTTTATAATATTATTTTAAATAAAAAATGCTCTTCACTCTAAGTTATATATTTTGGCACAACTTCAAGATTTTCAAAATTGACACTTTATAAAATCACTGCTGAGAGAATAATTCATTTTTCTTCTTTATTTTATTAGTGAACATCATTGCATGTCAACGGATGAACTTAACTTGATTGAAAACTTCACTCAATATACGAAATTGATTACTTGCTCTATTGCAAATTGTAATTTGCTCTCCTCAAGGATCGAAAGGGGTAAATAAAAAAATAACTTAATGATATAAATTCATTTTGCAAAACAAACACACATATACACGACGCCGAATTGCCAACCTGGATATCTTGTAAACGAAGGATTACAATAAACTCGAGTTGATCGTCTACGACTATAGCCAATGATTCTAAGAAGGGAGACTATAGATATGTTTTAATTAACTATTTATTTCGTATTTCACTTTTAATCCTAAGTAATTCCTTCTTGAGTCGACCTTGCAAGTTTTCCGGAGCATTCAATTATTTTATTAGAGATATAACCATTAGATTTATGTATAACATATATCAAAACGCTAATATTATAATTTTTTACTCAACCTAATGAAAAGACTAATGAATATCTTTTTTACTTCCACTTATTTATTTAACTTTTAAAGCTCTTTTTTCAAACATGAACATGAACATTTGGTATCGTTTGAAATTTGTCTGAGACACGGAATTTATGAGATTTTTTCCCTTGAAACAAATACATTATGTATAACGTCGAAGATGAGTGATAAGAATAAAGGGTTGAGAATCTCTGGTCAATTTGCATTTTAACTACAGATATTTCATTCATTATTCATATTTTTAGACTCCATTTTGCATTCTTTCTTCATTTATCTTTGGGCATCATTAGTGACGAGTCGTTTCAATAATTGTTAAGAAAAACCAATACCACAATGGAAATTATATTATTTATAAAATTAAATTATAAATCACCTCCTTAAAATAAATAATCCTTACATTAACTTAGGCAAAGATAAATATTTTATTGATTAATGGTTTGTTTAGGGATTTTTATTTATTTTTATATACCAAAGTCATCTTTAAGTTGCATTCAAGGCATTCTAAGCCTATGTATTACCTTGAATTTTCATTAAAAATTTATTTAGATTAATTATTTAATATGTTTTAACAAGAATAGAATATAGTTTAGTTTAGCTTGAATTAAAGCGAGTTTATTGGACATTAGATTAAAATTAAAAGTAAAAATGCATTAAAAAGTAAACAAGAACTGCAGGAAGCAGGATATGAAGTTACATTGTGAGAACTGAGACCGTGAGAAGGTCATTACTATGCATAGCAAGCTTGTAATAAAACCAGAGAAATGACAAATATAAAATGATTTGATTATTTTTAACCAAATAAAAATATATAGGATTCTAAATACGTCTTTCAATCACCTTTAATAATATTTATTTACTACAATTTACAATACAAATGCAATTTGTCGATTATATATTATAATGAGCATCAAGCTTTGGCCCTTAATCCTGTTTTGCTAAAATGTGAAATGTGAAAAATTAATACTGGACTCGATAGTTTAGGTTAATTTTCATCATTTGAAGGTTGAAATCAATCATAAATATTATTGATTACTAGATCTTATTGTGAATTAGGTGTATGCTTATTTTAATAAATTTTTAAATAGAGTTAAAATTAAAAAGAGTTGAGAAATAGTCTCGAACAGTCGAATGCGTTAAATTAATTCAATAAATGGCATCATCAAGATGAATAATGAACAATTAGGCAATTCCATATTGATGTGATGTTTAATATTATGTAAAATTGCCTTTGGGTTTTCTGCCTATTGCCTATTATTGAACGTCAAATTAAATTAAGCATCAAACTTCCTTTATCCAATTAAAAGCGTTTCTTCTGTGAGTTAACTATAGTTTAAGCATGTTTAATTTCCACACGATTTCTCAATGAACGAAGGGGCCTGAAGCAATAAACGTCTCCCTATTATATTTTAATGATAGAAAAACAATAGCATAAGATTCTCATTGTTTTTTATTCAAATCATAAAAATCATTACAAGAAATAATCCCTCATGATTTTATGAAAAAAATAATAAAAGCTCGTTTATCCAGTCGTAAAAAGGTGTTCATTTCTTCATCTTTACTGGAACTGGACGGAACCATTATAAAGTTTTTCCAGATTTCTTTATAGATATATTCTTTTAAAAGGTTTTTAAATAGTTTGTAAAATTATTTTGTTTTTCCAACTTATTGTTAATGAATGAATAAATAGTTAAAGGCATTCTTAAACTAACCCCACATAATAAACAATTATACATAAATATTTAATAAACTCCCTAATTATCCACATTAGAAGTTTAAACTTGTAGTGTAGGATTAAAATGTAGAATTAAAGTGTTAATCTGCTATATATCCTAAAATGTATTTATATAGAATGGGCAGGATCAAATATATCCGTACATACGCATCCTTATAATACGTGCGGCTTCAGGCTACTCTCATAACCTTTTATTTACCTGCATACGATTTTCGAAGAAAATTATAATCTGAGATTGACCATGACTTTCCCACTTACTTATCTCCCCCTTTCTCAGTAATATGTTTGAATCCACATCCACACTCGATCTTTCTTGAAAGTGAGAAGGCCGACTTTTAATTCATCTCCCTTCTCCCCTACAAGTTCTTACCATTCATTTTCCCATATAAACTTCTTCACTCACTCACCTTTTCAAAATAATAGAAAATTTTATTAATTTATTATCATGTATATTTGAATTGTTCAAATCCCTTCACATCACAATGGTTTTAGTTACCACGTTCCTAACGAATCTCCTTTGTTCATTATCCTCCTTCTGTTGGCCAACATACGAGCCCCCGAAAATTTCGGAAACAGAAGTCGCCTCTAAGATTGGATTTAGAAGTTCAATTTTTAATTCATCTAATGAGCCATGGACTGAATGGCCAGTTGTGTCTACAGTGGCAGGTGACTTAAAAGGCTTCACAATGTACACAATTGGGAAAAGAAAAATACATGCGTTTGAAGGGATCCCCTTTGCTGAACCACCGATTGGAAACTTGAGATTTAGCGTGAGATTTTAAACAACTTTTAACATTATTTATTTAGAGAATTCTTACGATGATATAATGGCTATTATGTTTTTCTTAATGGATACCTTCCTAAAATTATAAATCCTTATTTTTAAAAGCTAACAACTTTTATATAGATGAAATAGGGTTAGTATCTATTTTTTGTGTGCAATAATTTAATTTAATTTTTTATTATTTAAAATTAAATAAATGTTCTAACATTTGAAAACAATTAAAATAATTTATGCAATCGATTATTATTATTATTATTCAAATAATCAATTTTTACTAATATTTTGGTTAAAATATTATAATTATTATATTTTGTATCAAATGTGTGAGTTGTATAGTTCATACTTAATAATAATTGATAAGTAAATGTTAAAGTATTATAATTTTATGGTGGATTTTACTTCATTTACATTCATTATATTATATAATTATGTGAAGTCTCCAGTAAAAAAGAAAAGATGGTCAGGAGTTCTCAATACAATGAATGGAAAATCCAATTGCCTTCAACTTGACCTTTCAAGAGTCTATCAAATTACAGGTGTTTAATATTTTATTAATTTTAGTAAACGTTTTCATTTGAAAAGACAAAGAATTTTCATCAAACAATATCTTAATAGGTAGTGAAGATTGTTTGTATCTTAACGTGTATAGCCCTCAAGTGCCAGGAAACAATTCATATCTCGGAGATGGAGATTACCCCGTCATGATTTGGTAATAAGCACACAAAATAAATTTTTGATGGCAAGTCATATTTGCGCATTTGATGAAATTTTTAGTGAAATGACTTGAATTAAAAATTAAATTCAAGGAGACGTTTTCTAAGAATTAATGAACATGTGTTCATTAATCATTAGCAGATCTTAAAGACGTAATTAAATAATTAATAATTATGTCTACGTTTTAAAGGATTTATGGTGGGGCTTTTTTATTCGGCTCTAAAGATCAATACGGACCAGCATATATTCTTGAAACAGACGTGATCCTCGTTACGATCAATTACCGCCTTGGGGTTTTTGGTAATAAAATTTATTGATATGATTGCTTGAAATTTGCTACCGTGTGCTAAAATATAAAGTAAAGCATTGCATGTAAAATAATACGAATTGAACCTCATTAGATCAGTGTGGATTGCGGAGGTTTAAAAAGAGAAGGTCGAGAATACGAGAGAGATGGAAAGAAGATATGTTTATTCATAGACATCCTTATTATTATTAATTAATTAACTTAACGCAAAGCTCATTTGACTCATCGGGTTCCCATATGATTCACACCGTATCATTTTTATTTAGCCCATTCTTTTCGCTCACAAAGTGATATAAAAGCTTATGAGAACTTCATTTGAATATGTAATATAAAAGTTATATTAAGTTGTTTTCAATGAAACGTTATGGACATTTGGAAACTGCATTTAATTTATTGAACTACAACATTGTAAAATACAAATTGACATAAAAATTTCCCATTTTCTCTAAGTATTTTGACTAATTAAATGTTATTTTTTGAATTTTTTGTGCAGTTTCTAAATG